>VXAX01001457.1:0-57196 GCA_013399835.1 Leptocoma aspasia | reverse complement strand
TAAATTATCAAAAAAGGTTCGGAAAAAAAAAAACAAAACCCTCGAATAAAAGACGACACAACCTAGAAAAGACGATTTCGTTTGTCGCGTCTCACCAGCCGCGCTGTGGTCGCGCCTGCCCCAGCAGCGCATCAGTGACTTACCGACCCCGCGCTCCCTCACCGCGGGGCCTCCGGGACACACCGCGCCGGGAACGCGGCCCTTCCCCGCTGCCNCTCTGGCGGCCGCTGAGGGAGTGGCATCGCCCGCCCTCCTGCCCGCGCCGAGCGCACGGAGCGGCCCGGGGCTCCAGAGCCTCAGGTCCCCCGAGCACGTTGGTGAAAACCCCTGAGAATTCCCAAAACAGCGCTCTGTGGCCTCTTGTCCCCCGAGCACAGCGGTGTGTCGACCCTTATCCCTTGAACACAGCGCTCTGTGGCCCCCTGTTCCCAGAACACAGCGCTCTGTGGCCTCTTGTCCCCGGAACAGAATTAGAATAAGTTAGGTTGGAAAAGCCCTTTAAGAGCATTGAGTCCAGCTGTTAACCCAGCACTTCCAAGCCCAGCTCTAAACCATGCCGTACGCATCACAGCCACACGTTTTTCTGAACGCTCTCAGGAATGGGGATTCCACCACTCCCCTGGGCAGCCTGGTAAACCAGGTAAGCCCAGCCACGGGATTCATTTCAGTGTTACAATGTGAGTACTTATCAAAGGCAAAGGGTTCAATAAAGAAAAATGCAACAAAAATATATTTAAGTTCTTAACCTTTTGTAATACTGCTTGATGAAACAAATACCACGACAGTTTTCAAAGTAAAAGGACAGCGGCATATCTTCATCCCAGTGACATAACAGAAATTGAAAAAGAAAATATTTCTTCCTAAACTGTATCATTTTAGATTACATTATGATGACAAAACAAGAACATAATCTCTGAAATTTGTACATTCAGAAAGCACATGAAGAAGCTTTTTAGCTTTTTTTTTTTTCTGTCCAGTGATATACTGTTCATTTTACCTATTTCATAAAATTTTATTTCTGGTAATCCTTTATAGATGGTTTGATGCAAACCAGTAATTAATAAATCTTCCTATTTATTTGCCTAATATGCTGCCATATGGATCTTATATTCCACTTTACTTGTTTGGCAGCCATGCACGTTCTTTGACTGCCTGTTTTAATCCTGCCTTTAAGTCTTTTTACATAAAAAAAAGATAATCCATCCAGAATTGTCTTTGTACCTTCCTACCTAATTTTTTCTTTGGCTTCTTCTGTGTTTAACTTTGTATTTTTATTCTCAATAAGCCAAGTGTGCAGACCTACATTTCACAGCCTTGAACATCATTTTACTGAGAAGAGCTGTAAGTGAGTGTTAACCACCAAATTGTATTGAATGTCATATAGCATTTGGCTATTTCATTTCCCTTATGCAAGGCAGGGAGAACAGCATGAAGCCCTCTATAAGACAGCTATGCTTATTAACAGTGTTTAATTAGCTAGATTCATATAGCACAGCTGAGTTCAGAACATGGCCTACCTCACTGCCACACAAAGCACGTGGAAGGAAGCAAGCACGTGGTTTGGGATATGTTTTTCTTTGATTTGTTGAGTTTTGGAGGCAAAAAGCCTTGAAAGATGACATCAGAAGTTATCCAACAACTTACAGGAGCAATGAGAGGACTATGAGCTGCTGTAACCTTTTCAAGTCGCTAACACACATAAGATGCTCAGAAGTGATGTGGCTGCCTTGCAAGTGGTATAATCTTCAAACTAAAAGGAAATTTAAGATAGAAGGCAAAGAGGTATCACAGATACAGCCAGAAAATCCCACCTTTTGAAGTTATAGTGGAGAGAAGAAGGGCCTGAAGTAAAGAAATGCTGAGTATCTCATCTTCAGTGATCCTTCAGGGATTTATCAGTTTCTGGTGTGAATTTAGGTAGTTGCTGGGAGCATCTTCATTCTGCAAAGTGTGGCATCCAAGTCAGAGGTGTGTGAGTATGAGCTCTAATTGATCTGCATGCCTGTGTCTCACTGATTTGAGTAAAATAACTCTTTTAGAATCACCATGTTGTATGTGATTAAAAATCTGATCATCTTAGTTTGATTTTGAAACCTGAAAATACAAAGAATTTTTAATGTCACACAGTATTGCCCATGGTATCTAAAGTGGAAATAAAACACTGATTGTATTTTACTACTATTAAGTCTATTTTTATGGCCCTCTGATGACACAACCTAAGTGAAATCTCTTTGGATATCAGTAACATTCCTGTTTAATTCGTTGGGCCAGAACTTCACTCTCTGACTGCTACTGTGTTTCCACAGCAAAGAATAAAATTTTTCTCATCTCCAGACATATTCATGGATTCTTTCAAATATTTCCAGCAGTGGAGTTTCTCTCTTTGAAGCTTGCAACTTACTGGTTAAATAGGAATGCTTTTTATAAAAACACTGGGTTTTTTACAAAGATGCAGTTTGTTTCCCTTTGATCTTGTCCCATGATAAAAAAACCAGTTTCATATGCATACCTTGGAAAATGCTAAAATTCTTGGATACCAGAAGAGTGTTCTTGAATGCAGAGAGAACTGTTCTTACATCATAGTGCAAATTTGATGCCCTGTATTAATACAGACTCTGAAACAGGCAGTACAGCCTGAACAATCAAATCAAAACAAAACAAAAGAATGTGCAGGATCTTCCTTTTCACCACAACTAAAGCTAGCTTGCTTAGAATTAGCTTTGAGTAAGGCTGCTCCAGCCTGGATTGTGGCTGGAGTGGGCCTTTCAGTAGTTTAGTTTGCATCTGCACCAATGGAGGGAAAAGAGTGATAGAAGGGCTTAAAATACACCGCAACCTCTTTTGACGTAGAGAATTTGACAGAACGTGAAATCCCCCATGATTTTTCCTTAAAGAGGAAAAATGGAGACAGGTATTTCTTTAATGCAACTCTGTTCATGTACAAAGGATGTTTACAATTCTTTTTTCCCCCTATGCTCGTAGTAAGACTATTTTGCTTTGAGCACAGGTTTGTCTTTTCCTCTGGGTAATGTTTCCTATAGGGCTGTTTTCCATTCACTTTTTAAGGTCATGCTTTTGTGGCCATCTTTGAGGTGTTTGTGATGGGTTTGCAATTTCTTTTTTTTTGCATGCACATACAGATACACACAACCTCCATAACTGTTGCATTTGGTATGAGAAACTCAGTAAGTGCCTGTACCATCTGGCCAAGCTACAACAGTGCACATTTGCATGTGGTCTGGCTCCTGGGTGGCATTTTTGCATTGTTTCAGCCATCGCTAGACAAAGAGGCATTTAATTGTGTCTTCAATGAGCCTGAATAGGAGACAGCTAGCAAGAGCTTCACTGGGAAAGGAGGACTGCCCAGCCCCCACTGCTGCAATGTAGAGAAGCAAAGCGAGGAGGGGGGACCCAAGCTAAGGTGCTCTCTTAATTAAGTAATGTCAAATTCAGTGGTCATTTTCTCCCTAAGCAGCAGCTGTCCCAGCTGCCAGCTGCTCTCACTTTTCTGCAGCTGCTCTCTGACCCATGAGACAGCGCTGACCTCCCCTTTTGCCCTCTTTGCTGCCATACTCCCAGCCTTGCATCACTTTGGAGAAGTTGGGAGGACAGCAGTGGACACAAATCAAGCATCATGAATGGGCTATAAAATTCGTGACTCACGCGCCTCTGTGTGCCTTGGTCTGTAACACAGGGGGACAGGCAGCCAGAAAGGGACGTGAAAAGCCTGACAGAGAAAAAAGACCTCTGCCCAGGTAAGGTCATAACAAAGGTCACTGAACTTCCCCAGTGAGAATGAGTGTGCCACCAGATAATGGGAAATGGCAGTGGATGGACCTCCAGGAGGCAGGAGTCGGTTCACTTTGTAAATCAGAACATCAAGGCCAAATTGGAAAACAAAAGCATTGCAATACCACAGAAACCACATAATATTTTATATGGGAATGATGATGTAGGGTTGTTTAAAAATTATTTCAACAGCAAATTCTAGGACAAATCTTTCAGGGTTGTTATTCTAGGCTGATCTGCTGTTGCAGTCTGTGTTCTTTCCAAAGACTGTGGAGGACAAGTACGCAAGTTTGCAAATTCCTCAATTAGGGGGCTTGCTGTTCTTTAAATTACACATATATTTAAATTGTTTAATTAATACATGCATCCTTGGCTTCTCTAAGGAAACAGGGAAACAGCATGCCTTTAATTTGCACTTCAGAAATACAGCAAATAAATGAAACCAAATAACAGAAGGCACCCTGTCTACTAGTTAGAGCAGGAGTCCTCTTTTTTCCTTTCATGCCTCCTTGTTGACCACTACAAAATGAGCACAAGCATATACTGACATTGTCCCAGTAAGGATGAAAGACAAAAACAGGAATAAATTGTGAATTTATATTCAGATGTGAATTTATATTCAGATATGAATTTCAATGTGAATTAAATGCTCATAAAATTTAGTAAAGTATCCTACATTATTAATAACAATTGTACTGAAATCTCATCAAGAAGTAGATGATGACATTTGAGCAGGAGACACTGAAACTAGATCAGCCAGTATACTTCAGGTTTTTTATACCATATCAGTGACAACAGGTACTTGCAAACCCTGCTTAACCAGGTAAATGATGTCTGCAACTCCTTAGGGTTCTTTAAATGGAACAAAGAGGTAACTGAAGTGTATGAAGGTACCTGTCCTGCTTTGCTTGACAGCTTGGTTTGTTGGTTACTTGGAAAAGCAGCACTGATTTTTCACAGTACAATACCTGCTAGCACATGGGTCATTGAGGAGTGATTCTGCCCGTTCAGTAACATTTTGCTTTAAGAAGGTTAAAATAAGCACTTAATGATGTGCTTTAATGATAAGCACTTTAAAGATATTTCATGATGTTGGTTGGCAGTTGGTTGCCTGTCTTCAGAATTTGGACGTAAATACTGCCACAGCGTGAGCTGCATGAATCAGAACACAGCTATTTTCACTTGTTTAAGAAAATAATTATTGTAATCTTTGTGTTTTGCAGGCATCCTAGAAACATTCCTAATTTGCTCTGACAGTGAATTCACGCTTTCTACAAATGGTGGGCTGATAAAAGTATTATCAGTACTGGAGAAATGAAGGTGAGAACTGTCAGAAACACAGGTGTCCACCTGCAACTACACTGCAGTAATAGCATGGCATCAAATTCTTTTGGTTAATTTGCCATGCTAAGTGAAACTGCTTATCACACAGCAAACCTGGATCATACACTTTATCTGTTGCCCTTGTCCTATAGTCAGCTGGGCTACTTAGCCACTTTTTGCCAATTAATGTTACCATAATGCATCAAGTAGATTTATATGAATACACTTATTCTGAAAAAATAGGATGTATGCTTTTCTGTTCTGGGAAAGCAGAAGTTTTCACATAACCTCTAAACCTAGGAGACAAAGATTTTAAAATTATTGTTATTCTTTATTAAAGATGGGGACAGAAGACCATGGGGAATAAGACAGTTGCAGAAAATACTGAGATTATAGTTTGGATTTTGAATCACACTTTTTGGGGAGTCATCCGGATGCCAGGAAATCAGGAGAATATTTTGTGTACTAAGATCAGAATAAGGATTGGTGTAGTTTAATTGAAGTTAATGGCACTGAAATAGAAAGACAGAATCTCATCATGCAAAGTTTTAACTGAAATCATAGTCTGTACTTGCCAGCGGTGGAAAGACAGCTGAAATTTAAACAAGGAGTACTAATGGCTGGATCTTGCAGATACATGCTCTGAAGTGTTTTGCAGCTATTCTCCCACTCAATAGGCATCTCCCTGTGCTCTTTTTGAAAGCAACAGCTTTTTGACATCAACCAGTAAAAAACATTTTGCACTGATACTAAGTTAGAGATGTTTTAGTATATAGGATAGTGATTGTTCCTCTGTGATACTGTTGAGGCTGCACCTCAAATCCTGTGTTCAGTTCTGAGCCCCTCACTACAAGAAGGACATTGAGGGGCTGGAGCCTGTCCAGAGAAGGGCAATGGAGCTGGGGAAGGATCTGGAGCACAACTCTGGTGAGAGGCAGCTGAGGGAGCTGAGGGTGTTTAGCCTCATGAAAAGGAGGCTCAGGATGGACCTTATTTTTCTCTAGAACTGCCTGAAAGGAGGCCGTAAGCCACGTGGGGGTTGGTCTCTTCTCCCAGGTAATGAGTGACAGGACAAGAAGAAATGGCCTCAGGCTGTGCCAGGGGAGGTACAGATTGGATATCAGGAAAACTTCATGGGAAGGGTTATAAAGCATTAGAACAGGCTGCCCAGGGAGATGGTAGAGTCACCATCCCTGGAAGTGCTCAAAAAACGTGGATATGGCACTTGAGGATGTGGTTTGATGGTGCCCATGGTGGTGGTGCAACGTTGACGGTTGGGCTTGATGATCTTAAAGGTCTTTTCCAACCTTACCAACTCTATGATTCTACATTGACACTGGGTTTGACAATACCCAGGGAACATAAGCACAATCATCTTTACAGGCACAGGTGTTATCTTTTTTCACTCTCTAACCCATGCAAATAGGAGAAATATAATATGTGCATTAATCACATTTATTTTTATGACAGATCACTGGTTTCTAATCTTTCTCTTTCCAGGAAGACAATCAGCATCCTTCATGTGACAATGCCACCTTGACTCCGCAGCCTATTTTTCTAATTTTAGTTACTGCCTTACTGAATATTGAATTTGTGATGGTTTTACCTGGGCTAAAAATAGAGCGAAAGAATCGTTATAAACCACACAGACAGACCTACATAGCCCAGCCCACACTCCATAATAAAGAAGATATGCTTGAAAAATTTCTTGTGCAGCCTCGCGGATGAAAACTACGGGAAGTTCTTCACGGAATCAATTAGGGTTGGAGGGGACTTCTGGAGATCATCCAGGCCAATATCCTTGCCAAGGGAGGGTCACCCAGAGCAGGTGACACAGGAGTGCATCCAGGTGGGTCTGGAATGTCTCCAGAGAGGGAGAGTCCGTGACCTCCCTGGGCAGCCTGATAATTGTAAAGAAGTTCTTCCTCACGTTGAGGTGAAACTGCTTGTCTTTTAGTTTATGGCCGTTAACTCCTCATCCCGTCACTGGGCACCGCTGAAAAGAGTCTGGCACCATCCTCTTGACACCCACCTTTGAGACATTTATGAGATCCCCTCTCAGTCCTCTGTTCTCTGGGCTAAACAGGCTAAACACCCTCTTTACTGTGAGGGCGGCGAGGCGCTGGCACACGCCGCCCAGGGAAGCCGTGGACGGCCCGTCACTGGGAGCGTTCAAGGCCGGCTTGGACGTGGCTTTGAGCCCCCGGAGCCTCCGCCCTGTCCCCCTCCGCCCCTCCCTCGCTCCGTCCTGCTCCCCCCGCCCGCCCCAGCCGGCGGCAGCTCCGGGCGGCGGCTCCTCCCCCGTGGCCGCCCGGCAGCATGGCGGCGGCGGTGGAGACCCGCAGAGTGTGCGAGACCGCCGGCTGCAGCAGTGAGGCCAAGCTGCAGTGCCCCACCTGCCTCAAGCTGGGCATCCAGGGCTCCTACTTCTGCTCCCAGGTGAGGTTCCCCGGGGCCCAGCCCCTCGCTCGGCGCTCCGGGCGTGCGGCGGGCGCCGGATCCAGCTCCCCGCGCCGGCTCCCGGCCGCCCGGGCCCGGGCCCGGCGTGCCCGGCTCTGCCTCTCTGCCCGCCCGCTGCCGGCCGGCCTGGGGCAGCAGCGCCCGGCCGGGGACCCCGCACGAAGCTGCCCCTCGGTTCCTCGGTTGTTGGAGCCGGGGGAGCCGGGCTGGCGGCCCCGGGCGGGGCGGGAGCCCCATTTCTCCTCGTGGCCGCGGGCGATGCGGGACCTCAGCGGCACTGAAGCGCAGCCGGAGCGGTCGTGAGAGGGTGCACGGGTGTTCCTCTGCATGAAGGTCTGGGTGGTCCGTGTGCTCCCCTTAAAAATAAGGGCTTAGTGGGACAAAGTGAGGACGTGCTCATCAAATTCCAGCGGGTGCGTTTCTCTGCCGGCGTCAGCTCTGGAGTTGCTCGGCTTTCATACACACCGGGAGACTTGTTGCTCTGAAAACAGATTTTCTTGAAGTTACGAGTTTCTGTAAAAATTATTTGATACTCTTCCTTTTTTTTTATTTCGTTTTCATTGCTAATTTTTTTTTCCCCACTATGTCCTTTGATGTTCTACTCTGAGGGTGCCGAACCGGAAGGTTCAGGTTAGGCCACATGTCATAGAGCAGTCAGCTCCCACGTGTAAATGTGAGAACTGGACGTGTTCTGTCGGCCACAGTGGTAACAGAGTGCGGTTCTTCAATAGAAATAGCCGTCTGATGACTGTTGAGTGCGTTTTTTGTTTGTGGGGTTTGTTTTGGTTTTGTTTGGTTTTCTTATTAACTTTAAAATGTGCACTAAAATACATAGCCTAATCCTTTGAACTTTTTGTCTGTGAAATTCTGTCAAAATCAGTGAGGATGTATGTGTTTAGTTCAGAGATTAATGCTGGCTTTCCTTGTCACAATTATAATTCAGAGTAAAGTCATTGAACTTTTGTAGATAAACATAAGAAAATAATTCAGTCACATCAGCTAGATTAATTTATTAATTGAGAAGAATTTTTTCTGAGTCAGGATGTAAGCTGATAGTTATGGTTTGCATAGGACTAGGGGAAAATTTCCCATGTGTTTGTGGCACTTCCACTGCACAGTTTCTGGTACTTTCCCCTGAAGTCTCTGTGCCCTGTGCTGGAGGTCGATGCCAAATTATAGCAACTGCAACTCAGAATTCTTCTGACAATTCTATGTCTCTAGTTCCCACGTGGTGCTTGTGGTTAACTTCTAGGATCTACTCTGGGTTTTACTGTGTGTTTTGACATGTCTGATATAAAACTCGTCATAAATGCATCATTGGTATATGCAAATATTAGTTGGTGATGACAAAACCATTTATTAAGAGAACGAACAGGCCAATGTGAAGAGTTCCAGTTACATCTTCACTCCCCTCCTTCCCATCTCTAACTCAGCTAATTCCATATAGGATGCAGAGATTCTTGTTTTCTATATACTGAGTTTAATTATTTGGAAATATCTGCTGCTGTTGTTAGGTAAAAGGGGAATTACTGGAAATACTTCCTGGCCTGTTAAAATAGGCTGCTGGATAACTGACTGCATGCTTGTAAAGCTGTCCTGCCTAGAAAATGAAATACCGAACTGGGAATCGCAGTCATCTCATTTCTGAGTGACTTGGGGCGTGTTGTGCCTTGCTGTCCCAATCAGGAATGTGGGTAAGCACTGAAGGTGCTTCAGAGGTTTTGGGGCAAGGTGTTACAGAGAAGGTCATAGTGACACTCTGTTTAAAGACGTGCAAAAAATGTCATGCACAGAGAGAAGAGTCCCCACATTCATCCTGTAGCAAGGACCCTTAGACCCCTTTAGCACTCTGTGTGGGGCCCAGCATGGAACTGTCCAGGCTCCAGCTCTCCTCCTCAGCTGGTGTGTGCCATGAAGGAGACTCGCTGCAGTCCTGCTCCCATGTCTGGCAAGCACAGTCAGGAGGGTGGGTGAGGTGCTGCTGACAGCCTGCCTGCCTCTTCAGATAAGCACAGGCAGGTGAAGGACTATTATTTTCTCTGAATTTCCAGCAAGTTTCAGCTGACAGCAGTGGACTGGTTAGCATTGGTGAAACTTTTCTGGAGTTCTCTCTTTTGTGGTTTTCTTTCCATTCTGGTCTTACATGCATAAATAACTCCTAGATAAGCTAGTGAGTGGACCTAGGATGTTATTCCACCTCACAGCACAGCCTGTGTTGTAGCTGGCTTGATGCAACTCCCTTCCTCTAAGGATGCACACTTCTACCCTTTCCCTTAGGCTGTCCCTGATTCCTTGGTGAGCCACTTCTGATGTCTTCAGCGTTTTCTTTTAAATGGAGGAAAAGCAGTTGCATTAATTGTTTTTGGGTTTTTTGCTGGTTTAGCACTGCAAGGTCATGAAGCACTTCAGGGTTGTGCTGCTGAAGAACAGGCTTGCCCACTGTGGCCCAGTTTGGCCCAGCCATAAAGTCGGCCTGTCCTTATGGAATGCACTGGTGTTAGCCAGGTGTGTGGCCACTTCCTTTGGGTTGAGGGTGGCTTGGGAGCCACAAGCTATCTGGTGTCTCCTTGACAGGTAAAAGCATCTCTATGGGCATGGACACCAGGTAATTAATGTGCTTGGAAGCCTACATAACTTTTTCATGCACCAAAACTCCAATCAGAGCTAAAGTCAAATTTGTAGGAATTTATTTTCTCTAGTGCTAAGAATAAACAACAGAAAATTGTGAACTGCTGTAGGAAGGTAGCCATGTAAAGCCATGTGTTTGGATTATAAGTTACTACCATATAATTTGCTAAGAAAAAAGTGATATAGGACTGAAAGGTATAGGAGGTATAGGAAGTATATGGCTGAGAATCCCAGTGTAGTGTGGAGATAGATTAAAATTTATTTTTCATGACTGCACATAGAGAATTGAAGTGAACTTTCCAAGTAGATTGCATCGAGACAATGATTTCCCTGGTGGATTTATCATTTGTTTCTCCTTTCCTGAAGAAAATGTGTTATTCTGGTCACTTATTTTTTTTTCTCCCTCTCTGCATCAAAACTTATGCCTCAACAACATGCCCTGAAAAGGCTTTTGCTGGAGTAATTTGACATTCTCTAGGATTTCTTTGAGCCAACACTGTTTCCTCTCTGGCTGTTGTGCACCTTGGAACACTGGGTACAGCTGCTAAATAATAGTTGTGCTTGTGGGTCATGGATGGAAAGGGGCCCATGTGGCTGGGTTCTGGCCTAGCAGGGAGGTTTTGAACTGGTCATGGGGACAAGGTAAAAATGGCTTTTAGCAGCAAAGGAGTTCTTGAGGTGGTGTGTTGAACCCTGGCTTCTTTTTTTTCCCCTTTCACTTCAAGGTGTAACAAGAGGAACTGTTCTGCTGAGGGATTCTGTCTGCTGTTAACCCTTAGTAATATTTTAGGCTAGTAAATCAAGTACTGTCACTACCAGCTGCCTTTTTTCAGTCTTGCTTTTTTTTTTTTAGAGATTTACTGCAGTGTTGTGTGTGTTTATCATCTTATGGTGAGATACGGTAATTCAGTCTATCTTCTGAATGCGGAAATCACACAGATGTCCAGCATCACATCTCAAGTGTAGAGTTTTTCTTGCTAAGATGAATTTGCTATTGTGAAATCTGCCTTACAGATACAGCCACTGGCATGTACATTATGTGTAGTATACATAAGGAGTTTGTGTTTAAGTAGACAATTTGCATTTCTTTTATGTGTTCTACAAGTGGCTGAAGGGTAAAGAAGGGGAGAGTAGTGACTGTTCTTGAGTTCTCCAGTTACCATTTTTATATGAGCCTTCTAATTGTGAATGGATCACTTATTAGTGATCTTGTGCTGCTTTCTTGAAAAACTTCCTCTTTCATACTACTTATGTAAGTGTCTCAGACAAAACAGAGTAAGTTTACTGTGGTGTGGACTAAATGCTGGTGCAGGGCCATTTCTCCAGCCAAATTCAGAAATACCTACTTGTAGACACTTACTGGAAACATTCTCTTACTCTGAAGTCAGTGGTCTCTGCCATTTTTGTTTCTCTAAGAGCTGGTGGCCATGGGTTCTATCCTCATAGTAGTCATAACTTACTCAAGGAGAATGTTGCCCCGTCCTGTTTTGTGTGCCTTGTGTTGTGTTGTGCCCAGGTGCATGAAGTGGTGTGGTTATGGAGTCAGCAGTGAGGGCTGGGGTTATGTGGTGGCTCTGCCCTGTGTGATTTAGGTGTTTGAAAGGGTAGCAGTTTCTCTGAACTGTACAGTCAGGGGCAGTGTCTCTCTTGCACTGGTGGGTGCGTGCCAATATCTCTTGATACCTCTTAATATCTGAGGTGGGGTATGACTTGTTCAGTTCTGGTGACAGGCAACGAATGCTGGTTTGTTCTCTCAGTGAGTTTATATACAATTTACTGCTTTCTGGAAGGTACATTTTCACTGACATTCGGCCCTGGGCCCTTGAAAACTTTGAATGCTCAAGGTGACAGTAATTTGTGAAAAATTTTGGACCTGAGGAGAAGATTGTTGTCCCATCTCCTGCTTTGCTGTTTCCTTTCACTGCCATTGTGTGGGGGGTGGGGAGCAGGGAGCAATGGACCTGGATGAAACTATTTTTTGTCCTCTCTCACATCAGACCATAGGGCATCAGTGCAGTGTTTCATCCTTGGTTCACTGTTTTTTGTGCCTGAAATAGGCTGAAACCAGCTGCTTGGATTCAACTGCAGCACGCAGGAGTTTCCTCAGGCATAAATGGCACTCGGCTGATACCATCTTCTAGAAAATTATATTTCCTTCATCAGGAAGCTGACATTCTCAATTGCCCATAAATCACCATGAATACTTGTGTCTGAGTAAAAGACAGTAAAAAAGTAAGTAAAAAAGGAAGAAAGTGGGTAAAAAAGTAAAACTTCTGACTCCTGTAGGCAGACTTGCTGAGCTAGTGTTCTGTGTACTGACAGGATAGTCCGGTTGGAATTCCTCTGGTCCGTTGTTCCTTCACTACTCTTAGAAATTAGTTGTATATTTCTGTAAATCTGAAGAGCTGCAAAATGCAGTCCCTTCCTCAAAGGAAGGGCTCAGTCATGAGGGGCCCAGGAGTCTCAGGGTAAGACGAGGTCTTAGATGAAGCAGAAAGTCGATCAACCCTGCTGCCACCAAGGTTCTGCATGTAGGTGCTTCTCTTGGAGTTGAATCTGAAAACACACATTTGACTCTTCTATAAAATGGATTATTCATGTATGCTGCTTAGGCTACTTTGGGAAATTTGTATGGAGTTTTTCAGACTGGAGGCTGTCTCTGTGGGCTTGTACTGCCCTTGAAGGATTTCAGCGTGCTGAAAAGAATCAACTGTTTCATTTAACATCAAATGTATTAACACCTCAACATACTTGTACTTACAGATAAAATGTGAGTTAATCTGTACTGTATTTAATATATGTGTATAACTGATAGCCTGGTATTATGCTAAATGCTGTACTTCAGGGTTGGTTTTTTTTTTGTCTTCTGTTTTGCATACCTTTAAGGTATTTGGTTAAACATGAGTTCTCATTATGCAAAATGACATGGTCTCAGGTTAAGCCCCAGACAGTTTTACATTCTAAAGGACATTTGTAAATTCTGTTAAAAAGATTGCTGAGAATATTTTTAACTACAGTGTGCTGCTTGGCACTGTTTCCTAGGTGTTTGTCCATTGCAATTCAGGGTATAATGACATGGAAAGAGACAGTCTGTCCTCACAGTCTTGATTCCAACTATCTTTTTTTTTTCTCTGTAGAGTAGGTATTTTTTGAAATTCATTGCAGTGGCTCTAAGTGATGACAATAGAGGATGGAGAGGGTAATTCTGTGGAAGTTGGACACAAGTTGGAGTGCTGACAGAGGGGTTGCCGGAGCTAACTTGAAATGAGCTGCTCCCATGCAAAGGCAGTTCAGAAGCACAGTCTATCAGCATGACTTGAATTCTGTGCTGTGGTGCCTGCATAGCTTCCTGGGATAGATGTCATAGAGGTGCCTGGCTTGGAAGGGACCTTAAAGACTATCTAGTTCCACCTCCCTGCCATGGGCAGGGACACCTTCCACTAGACCAGGTTGTTCAGAGCCCCATCCATCCTGGCTGTGAACACATCCAGAGATGGGGCATCCACGTCTCTGGGTAGCTCATTTAAATCTAGTTTGTTATATCTGTGCTATACAGAGGTTTGTAGTGTAGTAATATCCTAATCTTGATTGAGCATCCTTTTCTCCTCTGGAATTTGCAGTTGGCTGTACTTCTTCCATGTCTCAATCAGATTGTATGCATACATGAACTGAACAAATAAGAAGCTTTCTGTTATTATTGTAAAAATGACAATAAATATAGCACAATTTTTTTTTCCCTAATTACTTCAATAACTGTTTT
Organism: Leptocoma aspasia; assembly: GCA_013399835.1. Classification (NCBI taxonomy): domain Eukaryota; kingdom Metazoa; phylum Chordata; class Aves; order Passeriformes; family Nectariniidae; genus Leptocoma; species Leptocoma aspasia. The sequence continues at coordinate 43,236 of VXAX01001457.1, read as the reverse complement.
AAAGGGTTTTGTTCTTTCAATGGTTGATTAAAAAAGAAACTTCAAGGTATTTGGTAGTGATCAGTGTGTTCATAGTGAAAATGCCCCATACTGTAAAACAAATGCTGCTATGCTGCATGATTCTCTTGCTATTGGGCAAGTCCTTAAGGTAAAAATCATTTTCAGAAATAACACAGCTTCCACAAGGGGATCCAACAGGAATCTTTACAAATGGCAATGCTGGTTGTGCCTTTGGTTACTTTTGATATATTCTGGTGAACACTGGGTTGAACTTGTCTCTAAACACAAAACCAGTGGGATTGGCTTAAGAATGTCGTGAAGCCAGAAATGTTGTTAAAGGTTTCAATATGTTGATAGCCTCTTTCTAGAAGAAACATTAATATTTTTCTTACTGATAGAATAGTTGTTAGGATTACTCTAAACAAGTCAAGGATTACCCCTCTGCTTTTTTTTTTGTCATACATTTGACCTCTCTTCTTGTACAGGCCTCTTCAGTGTTTCCACGTTTGTCCTGATTGAGGTGAAAAAGTCACATGCAATAAAAAGAAAAATGCTTTAGGTGAGAAGGGTGGGGATATTAATATCAGGCATGCTAGTGGATAATGTAGTGCTTGAAATGAAACCCAGGAAGTCTCCCAAGAAACTTGAAGCCAAATTCATATTGTTCCTGTGTACTTTCCTCCTGAAGCTATTTAATGTTTTAAAATATAGCCACGCAGTGTTACATGTTCTTTTTGTCACTGTATCCAGAAAAAAAAAAATTTTCTTCATTTTAATTGTAAAAATCACTCTGGATATTTTTTCCCTGGATTTTGTTTATTTAGTAATTGAAAATTTTCTATCCTGACCTGGGTAGGCCATAGGAGCACAGAAGAATTGTTAAGAGACAGGAAAGGTAAAAGCCAGATTGAAGTAGATGTCTCAGGAGAATGCTCAGTGGAAAGTGTAATTTTCCCCAGAAAATCCTGCAGAAAGTGGCCCAGATGGAGAGAAAGAGGAGGTTTCTTCCATAGCTTGTTGGGAAGGCTGCGGTATAGAAGGTGAAGGTGTTGCAATGTGCAGTGGTACTTTGGTAGTGCTTTGTTGCCAGAGCTGTGATTCCCCACCCTGTGAGATGACAGCTGCCATATTTTTATGTGGAACTGCCAAGGCAGAGCTCTGCAGTCTTGTGCAGTGTGGTGCTTGTACAGTAGGTTGTTGAATATGAATGATTTGCATGTACCCTGTAAGTCCAGTGCTCGCAGGAAGCGTATGACTGATCCTACACAAAATAGATGGGCTGTAGGTGGATGTGCAGCATATCCTTTGAGTGCCTTCCAGGAGTGTCAGACCAAGGCAGAGAGATTCATGGATTGTACAGTGCACTTGTAACAGCTCCTGCTCACAAACATGCTTCGGCCATACTGTGTGTGCCTGTTGATGCACATGGTGCACGTGTCGGGGTTGTCTCGGGGTACAGCAGCTTTGGAGCTGTGCCCCAGGAGTTCTGGCAGAGCTACTGCTCCTCTGGAGATAGAGGGCAAGTAAAATCTGGGAAACATGTTTGGGAATACTTAGGCATATGGCAGCCTTATGCAGAATCATCTTAGGTTGTCCACAGCTGCAGGAAATAAAAAGCCAAAATGGAGCGTCTCAGGTTATGGTACTGTCCCTGGTGCTTTGTTTGCCTGGTGTTTCCTGGTTGTGGGTCAGCAGAGAGGAAAGGCTCTTGGTGTAGGACAAAGCAAGGGCATTGGAGGACATCCCCCAAAATTTCATGGAAAAGCAGAGAATGAACTACAATCAGTAGTTACCACAGCTGATGTGTGTCTCCCTTCCCCAAATACTCCTTTGTATTCAAAAAGTGGATTCTAGGTTTGCAGACTTGGTAACTGCTCTAAGTCCTTAGCTGCTTAGTCCTTTTATGCTTCGAAACAAAGACCTCGTGTTTGAAAGGGGATTAAAACCATACTGACCATTCCAGTGTCCTTGAAATAGTGTTTTAGATTTTTTTTTTGAATTTTCTTTTCCCTAAAGCAGGCCTCAGTTAAAACCTGTTCCTTTTCTCCCAGCTCCCCAGCAGAGAACAGTGCAGTGCAAAGGTCTGTGTGTGCAGTGGGTTATATAAGTGGGACAGTAAAACCTTGGGCTGCTGTAGGGAGTGACGTTCTCTCCGGTGATGGGAAGTGTTGGTGTCAGAGCTCCCGGCAGTGCAGTCACTCCTGGTGTGCGGGGTGGCACAACACAGCGAGCAACTGGTTCTGGTCACGAGGGGAACAGCACGCACACAGCAGTGGCTCTTTGAACATAGGTGTGCTGTGTGTTTGTGGGCACACTTTGGTCACTACTGGTTGCAAGACTAATGAGGGAGGAGGGAGCTCAACAGGAGCGGACTGCTCAGAGCACTCAAGAGCAACCCTGAAGCGAGGGTAGAATGTTACAAGCTGGGCTCCGTTTGCAGATGTGTTGTCTTGGACTGGTTGAGTGTTGTATACTTTAGGTTGAATCAGTTGTTGGCTCTGGATGGTAGTTTTACAGTGATGATTCAGCATTAGTATTGTTTTTCCTTAAAAAGAAAAACAGTTTGCTTCCTGCCTCTTTGTTCAGAAATTCAGCTGTAATTGTCAATAATTGGAATTAGCAGTTTCTTAATGAATGTTTTGAGTGCACATAGGCATTGATTTAGAATTTCTGCTACAAACCCAAGTAATTTGCTAATTAACACCTTAAGGGATCACCTTTAATGCTGCCTTCTGCGGCTTTTCTACTTAAATCTCTTTTCTTTTCTCTCATGTCTTTTCTTCATCTTAGTCTTTCTTTATTCTCCAGGTGCTAGCCATTTCCATCTGCCCCTTTTCTGAGTCTTTGTTCCTTGCATGAACTGCTCTATTTGTGTTTGGGAAGAAGAGAAAAGACCAAACTCCTCCACAGTCACTCCTTTCTTGGTTTCCATTTCAACTTTCTCAATATTTTTTTTTTAGATTTCCTGGTTTCGTTCAGTAGCCCTCATTTCCGCCCTTTAGTCTACTTCATTAGTTCCCCTGTGGTTGTGCTGATTGGCCTCTGTGGAGCAGGAGGCAGAAGGGATGCAATCAGCAGGAGGAGGTGGCTTCTTGTAGGGGTCAGGGGAGGACCTTGCTGCTCACTGCAGCACTGTAAGATCAGGTACAGAGATAGACTCTGTTTCAGCCAACCTGCAGCCACCATGGTGTTTAGTTACTCATTGAAATGATAAGGGGTCAATAATATATAGGATTATATCAGTGTATTTCACTGCTATGGGTGTTGTCTGTTTGGCTGTGCTTTTTCTGCCTATTCTTGTTCATCAACTTCTGAATGTAATATTTTCTATTGCTAAGACTAGCAGTTACCAGTAGCATTTACTGCATATTGCTACAAGGGTTAATAAAAACAGTCTTCCAGTTTTCTTTTAAAATATATTTGCTTCTGTATTTTGTCAGCTTGGCAGGTCTGTCCATGTAAATACTGCTTAAAACATGTATTTATGCATTTTTGTTTGCAATTCTAGGAATGCTTTAAGGGAAGCTGGGCCACTCACAAGTTATTACACAAGAAAGCAAGTAAGTACCTTACTTTTTAAAATGCATTTTCATATTGTTTTGAATTGGTTTTGTCCTGTGCAGTGAGCTCTAGGTGGCCTTCCTTGAGCTGGGGATTGGACCAGATGACCTCCAGATGTACCTTCCAACCTCAACTGCTCTGTGCTTCTCTGCCTAGGAATGGTATTGGGTTTTTTCCCAAGACACCTGGCACTGGATGATGCATATCTGAAATTTTGTCCGGTTCTCGACAATCTGAAGCGCTGTGTAAAATTTCAGAGGCAGAGGTTCAGAGAATGTTTGTTTCTGTTCACTTTTCTATTTGCATGAATTATTGCTTGAGCTACATTGCCAGGTATATGAACACAGAAAGAGGGGTGCTGAAATAAAGGGCAAGGAGAATAATAAATCACTATTGTGAGGCAATGTTCCTTCATAGCATTTTGATGTCTACTGCAGTCAAAGGCAGTACAGTGGGAAAAGTTCTTGCAAAGTCCTTGTGATGAGACACTTGCTGGAGCACAAGTGAGTCAGAGTGCAGCTGTTCTGTACATCTCTGGAAAAAAAGGGAGAATTCTTGTGTGCATGGCGCAGCCACTGATAGAGGATGTATCATAGCTAGGATTTTGCTGAGTTCTAGTAAGAGTATCTGTGTGCCCTAGTGACAGCTGGGAGCTCTGGCACAGAAATACTAGGAGACTGGTAGATTTTACCTTATCTGAGTAGTAAAAATAACCCATAAGTTTAAAACCAAAGAGAGGGCAGACCTCAGTTCTGCCCCCTTGCCTCCTCCCTGCCACCACCCTGCCTATCTTCATTAAGCCCTGCTGAAAAGGGAGGTAGGATTAAAAAGTGATATGGCAGAAACTCACATCCTCAAATAATTTACCTCCTTTCCTAAAACCCAGTAAAGCTTCTTTTTCCATTATAAAGGTTGAATGGTAAATAGGTTGGAGTAATACGGACAATTAGAGATGTTTTCCTTCTTTCTGCCTTCCCAGTGTAGGGATCTAATAATTCACACTTGCATTCTGTAGCCTGTTAATTTGTGTGAATATTAACAGCTTTGGGCTTTTAAATTGTTATTTCTCAGTTTCATCTGAACTGAATGTTATTTGAGCAGATGGCTCAGATGTCAGCCACAGAGGCTCTGAGGAATTGACATTAGGACTTCCAATGGCAGACCTTTTGCTACCTCTTCATCTTTCTGAGATATAAAAAGAGAAAACAAACAAGTTATCCAGTTATGAGTTAAAGATTAATGTTACCATGTTCATTCTTAACCCTTGCATTTTCTTAATGAGTAAATACTTCTCCTTTTGGTATTGCTCAGGATCTGCTTGTTTCAATCCTTTGTGTAAACACCTTCAATTTGCCCTCAAAGGAATGTGTTATTTGTGAATGAAGTCACTCACTGGACCACATCAGACATGAATTTCACAAGGTTGAGAGAGCTGGGAAGTTCCAGCAGTTTGGGACTATCTTCTAAGGTGTGAGCACTGCTTGTCCTGAAGTGTAGAAGTGGCAGGACCCGCACTCTCTGCATCAGCTCTGGAGGTGTAACAGCCTCCATGTGTTGAGCCTGACAGTTGGATGGCCTCCCTTCCACCTTTGGATGGCCTCCTTCCACCTCTGGATGGTCCTCCCAGCTCAGGTCATTTCAGTCACCGGGTGCTAAGGGAGATCACAAGAAAGGAACGTTCATCTGCAGTGCAAGGGTGTTAATTGAAGGGATACTGAGTGCCTCTGTAGAAACAGGCTTTTTTCCCGGGAATGAAGACAAACACTGCGTTATAAAACTGCAAATGAAGAACAACTTAATTACTAGACTTCGTTTGTGCATTCAGTCCTGACATTCCCCAGTTTGGTATTGAATAGGGTAGAATTTGGAATGGACAATACAAAATGATAACTGATACTTACACTTTCATATATCAGTATCTAAAATGCCAGAAAGAGTCAGGTCTAGGCTTAGGCATTTCTAAGTCACTTTCTAGACCTCACAGTTCTCATTCTTAGTAGTGCAGATTTTGCTGCTGCAACTTTTTTTCCCCCTTTTTCTTGTCTTTTCAGAAGATGAAAAAGCTAAGCGTGAAGTTTCCTCCTGGAGCCTGGAAGGCGACGTTAACACAAATCCCTGGTCTGGGTATCGATACACTGGGAAACTCAGACCACACTATCCACTGGTAAGCAAGAGGTGCTGCTCTACTCCAGCACTGCTATGTTCTGTAGCAACTAATGGACCACGCCTGACCTGATGACCTCCCACATTTTTGCTGAGAGAGAAGAGCTTTGTGGTCTGAACCCGATGGCAAGGATGTGCATGGCTGTCCTTACCATGTTTCATTTTAGTTTAACTCCTTCTGTCTCCTGGTATATTTATAATTAAGGGAATGCCTATGAGCATCAGTAACAGGCCTAAGCTCATACCTTTTGGATGTACACAATATATGGATGTGACATTTATTCTGCAAAAAAAGCTACTGCTAGTTCAGATGATGTCTCCTAGCTGTTTGTTGTCCTTGCCAGTTACAGAGCAGTCTGCTTCTGAAAAGTTCAGGTGAATTAATTTAGAATTTAAATAAATGGTTTTATGTCATATTATGTAAGTGGTTTAAAATAACCTGGTGAGTGAACTGGTGAACAGCTGAAAGAACAGAGGTTGCAGTAATCTCCTGCACTGGAATGGTGAAGAGCAACAGAGGTCAGTAAGGTCTTTGGTTGTGAAAGGTGGGTTTAGAAGATGATGACTTATAGCTGTGTGTATATATACACACACACACACATACAGATGTAACTGTATCTTTAAATTGGTACAAGTTTGTACATGGAGTAAGCTGAAGCTTTTTTTTACAGCAATAATGACATTTTCTTGACATTTGTCTTTTCTAATTGGCCTGTGCTAGAAAAGCTGCCCCAGTGGCATCCTCTCTCTAGTCTTCTCCATCTGTTACAGGCTCATTAGAGAACAGATTAGGAGAGCCTGAGCCCATGTGTGTTTGTTAGAGTTGTTGGAGAAAAAGGTGTTTGGGATATTTCACTGGCTAAGTAATTTAGTTGTGTTATCTCTGAACATTGGCTTTTTTATCTTGTGACTGCTGTGAGACTGATGCAAATGAAATTAGAGATTTTGACTAAGGTGATGATTAGAAGTAGCAATCTTGCTAAAGAGAAGAGGAATCCATTTGGAACCAGTGCACTTGGAGTCTGGAAAGCAGCAGAAAAAACCACTACAATAAGGCATAATACATTATAAAACCAGTTTGATTCATTTGACAATAAAAATTTGATTTTTACAAAGCTGTGCAATTGGCTATTAAAAGCTGTATAATATGATATCAGTGCAGGGTAACAGCAGAATGTTTGGGAATGGAATGGAACTTTTGGAGTGTTTACATACTTTGCAACTTTTTCTGAATGGACTTAGCCATATTTCACATGAAATATTTCATATTTCATACTGTATTTAATTTTGCTGTGTGACTCTGTTTTTGTGACTATAATAAGTGTTCTTGCAACCTAACCAGCTTTGCCTGTGATTTATTTAGACGCCAACAAGACCTGTGCCAAGTTATATTCAGAGACCGGATTATGCTGATCACCCACTAGGTAACATGAAACAAATCACAATTATGAATGTTATGTTTGTTCTCTATTTTCCTTTTCGTTGAAAAAGCCTTTAAAGCATCAAGGAGATACTGGAGAAGAGAACCTCTTTTAGCTGTTATCACTTTACTTCTTCCCCACAGTAACTTAATGATTTTTAAAAAATCACAGTTGGAAGTATTTTTTGCAAGTCCAAAGTTTGTAATGGGTTGTATTTCAAAGGTGTACAGGAAATTAAGAGTTAGTTAATTTGGTTTTGATTTTTTTTAATCTCAAACATACAAGTCCTAGTTCTGTTGTTAATTTGATAACAAACAGCAATCAGTTGACTGTCACAGATGAATTCTACTGAACCATTGTCTGTGGCATCAATGTATCTGTTGAAAATATATTATTTTATAACAAAACCAAGAAAACCTTGAAGTATGCAACCCCCAGAAGAAAACTGGCATATGAGTTCCAGCTGTTTTTGAACAGAGAGAGGATGCATTCAAAATTACTTGCTTATTGGATTGTTTTGGTATTTTCCCCTTTTTATACCAGTATTGGGGCTTTGCGTTTCCCCAAAAAGCTTCTGTAATATCTGTTAGCATTATTTTTTAATTGTAAGATATTCCATAGTTACTTTTTAAAGAGTGCAAATATTAAAACAACACAAAATACTGGATTTTAGGGGGTTGCTCGTCTATACAGCTAAGATTGCACAGAATTTGGTAGGAAGAACTTAGTGTTTTTGTCAGCTGATTATTGCAGTAGTATAACCAGATCTATTCCCAAGCTCATGTAACCCTTTATGACTGTTTTAGAATGTAATTTTCACTAATTATTTTATAAGAGCAGCTGAAAAATGCTTTTCTGTGAGTAAAATAACCTCCTTCTAAACCTGGTATTTAAGGTAGTGTTTTGACTAACTGGACATGGTGATTTTATGCAGTAAGTGAATGGGCTTCCTGAGCACGTGGGGCATTATGGCATTGTGGAAGGCTTATGAATTTCAATTTATCTGAATAATGATGATAATACTATGGCTTGGTGGGTTTCTTACTTTAGGCTATGGTGAGAAAGTCTGTACTTCTACTGCCCTTGGTAAGCTAAGGAGGTTACTGGACTGGATGTGTAGCAATCATCACCGTATATAGCATGGGGTTTTTTTCTTTCTTTTTTTTAATTCTCTACCTTTTTTCTTTCCAGGAATGTCTGAATCAGAACAAGCTTTAAAAGGAACCTCTCAAATAAAAATACTGTCATCTGAGGATATAGAAGGGATGCGAGTAGTGTGTAGGGTAAGAGGGTTTTGATTTTTCTTGCAAGGTGCCTTTATATTCTTTAAAAATCTCTAATGATTTTACCACTTTATCACAGCACATTTGAGAGTACGAACTTTCAAACCACTTTAGAGCACTGAAAAATGGTTTGGGAAGCTTAATATTTTCTGACTTTTTCTCTTCTTGTGACCTCAGTTCCCAATAAAGTATTTTGCAAGCAGAAGGATGACTTTTTATCTGTTTCCTGCATTTGTTGTTAGTAGTAAGAAAATCTGTGCCTGACATGTTGCTTCTGTTAAGAATATGTTCTATAGTGCATAAATGAGAACTGTTTTCCTCTCCTGGAGTTGGTACTAAGTAAAAACTAAAAAGGAAAACAAAGCCCCATCCCAAGCAATTTTTGGAAAAGAGCTGTTCAATTGTAATCGCTTCCTTGTGCATAAAGTCAAACTTTGAATTGTATTCAAGTAGTCTGATTTAAGATTATGGCATTCAAGGAAAATGTGGTCTGAACCTTAACTGGGTATTTTCAGCTCTCACAGAGGTGGCTGAGTACAGGACCTGGAGCCACCTCAGTCTTTCTAGAGCCCAACTCCACACAGCTTCTTGTGATCTCAGTGTAGCTGTCAAAAATGGGTTGCAAATCTTGTAGAGAGTAGTCCTGGCCTATTTTGAATCAACTTAAATTAAGCCAATAGATTAATTTTAAATCAGTTTTAAATTTTTAATGGTTTCATTTGCAGCTTGCTAGAGAAGTATTGGATGTTGCTGCCATGATGGTGAAACCAGGAGTAACTACTGAAGAAATTGATCATGCTGTCCATTTAGTAAGATTAGTTTATTATTCTTCTGGTGTTTATCAGTGTTTTCTTCTATCTCTTTATTTTTAAATTATTGTGTGGTTTTCTTTGTTGCATGAATTCCATTTCTTTATTTCAAACTGTTTCCCAGTTTGAAGCTGGTGGGTAGTGCAGATGGCAGAAATGTGCTACAGTGCAGTGGTAGGTTCAAAGTGATTTAGGAACTCCTGAGCCTTTCCCTGTATCAGTTGCTTCCATATTTCTGGCTTCAGATTTCTTCTAGGTTTCTTCACTTGCTTTCTCTGTTAACATAATATTTTCTTTCTTCCCTTTTTGCTCCACAGATACCATTATATAAAGAACATCATATGTAGGCCATGGACTTCTTGTACTCTGTGGTTGGTTAAGACATATAGAGGAGGAAGTTAAATTATTTATGATTGGGAATCAGAACTGAGGTGCCTCAGAGAGAACTGAAACAAGATGTTTGATGCAGTCTGACAAAATAAAGCCACAGTCCAGTGGAGTGTTTAAAAAACATGCTCAAGAATCTTCCTGCCTTAACTTTCCATAGATATTTGAATTGTGTAAATTTTTTCTTTGCTGTCTTCTCTGTGAATCATGTAATCTGGTACTTGAGGCAACTTCTGTGCTTTGTGGGAAAGGAAACAATTTTGGTATAGTTAAGTTTTTTAGAGAGCTTTCTTTTTATCTGCATCTGCAGCTGTTGAGCCAAGATTGTCTGCTTTCATTAGGCTGGAGACTTCTGCTGAACTGCATTAAACACCAAACTACTTGCTTAGGCATAATGTCTAATCTGAACAATTGGTAGTTAACATGGAGTTAGCCCTCCTCAGCAGTATATGGAAACTTTGGCAGGTTATTGATACTGACTGATATCCCTAATTGGTATTTTCCAGTTTTAAGAACAGTATAATTTTTTTAAATTTAAAAAAAAAAAAACCCACAGTATTTTTTTTAGTACTTTGCTCAGTATGTCACAAAGTATGTGTATGTATGTATATGTAATTATATATGAAATGTGTCAGTTTTGCAGAAATACGAAAAGGTTACTGCAGTGCTAGGGAAACAGCGTAAGGTTTTAAAGCTGGGGGGAAAAGTAGTGCTAAATATTCTTTTGTTTAGCTTGTGTTTCTTGCAAAAATCTTGGACTGGGTGCTTAAAAGCGGTAATTGAAAATTACTTTTAAAAACTGAATAAATATTGCCATGCATTGTTTCAAACTTGAATATCTCAGCATTCACAGTCAAACATGAAAACAAGTAGAAACAAAATTGAAGTAGCTTTAATTTTTTCCTGGTAAGAAATGCAAGGTGTAATGAAAACACTGCCAAGAAATGCTTAAAGAATCTTATTTTCAAGAGTTCAGCCTATCATTCTTACTGTAAAGCTGTTGCACGTATGTTTTTTTCTGTGTTTTCTCTTTGTACAAAATTTATTGGTGTAAATTGTGTCTTCTCTATTTAGGCTTGTATTGCAAGGAATTGTTATCCTTCCCCTCTGAATTATTATAATTTCCCCAAGTCGTGTTGTACGTCAGTGAATGAAGTGATCTGTCATGGAATTCCTGACAGGAGGCCATTGCAAGAGGGAGATATTGTTAATGGTAAGTGCTGTGAAAATTAACTTTCAACATTTTTACCTTCTGTGCACTTAAACCATGCAGCAAGATGAGGTTTCAGAAGCAGGCAACATCACTGGAATAGCTTCTTAAGAGAGGCTTTTGTTCTCATTTACCAGTTAGATTATTCTCATTTACCTCTGCTCTTTACATACTTTAATTAATGAATTTATTTAATAAAATAATTTCAAAAGTTTAGTCCACTTTAAGAGCTTTATAATTCTTCTACCCTGATCTGTGCATTCGTATAGTGCCTGAGTATTCCACTTGTGGGCTAGATTCCAGTTGTTCTAGACTGTGTATATATAGTGAATAAAATGTATATTGAATTATTCAACTAGATTACTTCCATGTGAATTCTTGATTAGATGGCTCTAGATTCTTACAATTTTGCTATGCTCGTGATGATTATGATGACTGTAAAGGGTCCTAATGTGGTGGCATTGTATAGGTGCGTGTTACCTTTTTTTGAGCATCTCACAGCCTAACAATACCAGCTGCTTTTTGTTCTTGGTACTCAAGGTACTTAGGCCTTCTTGGGTGGTGAGAGATACTTTTATAAGTTATTTGACCGTATCTTGTTTTAACTTTCATTTCTTCTTGGTTTGGCAGTAAAAATTAATGATGCTTTTTCTGTACAAACGTTTGCACCTTTGTTTATTGCATTGGTTTGCTTTTCTCTTACCTGTAAAAAAATACACAGAGTATGCTAAGGTTTGACCTGTCTCTAGAAGCAGGTTGTAATCTTTTTAGATTATCAGATATTTGATACATATTAGCTTGTAATAATAGCTACTAAGTCTGCACCTCAGTGCTGTGGGTACCAGCCTTTTCAGAACAAGTCTCATGATTGCTGCCTCTGTCTAGGTAAGGTGTGGTCTGGTTGAAAGCTCTGAACTTGTAGAGTAAGCCCAGCTCACAGGATCATGGCTTGGGTTGAAAGGAACCTTAAAGATCATTTGGCTTCAACCCTTGTGCTGTAGGCAGGGACACTTTCAATATAAACCAGGTTGCTCAAAGCCCCATCCAGCCTGACTGTGAACATTTCCAGGAATGGGGCATCCACAATTTCTCTGGGCAACCTGTTCCAGTGCCTCAGTACTCTCACTGTAAAGAATTTTTGTTTACTATCTAATCTAAACCTACTGTCTTTCAGTTTGAATCCATTCCTCCGTGTCCTGTCCCTACATGCTCTTGTAAAAGTTCCTCTCCATCTTTCTTCTTGGCTCCCTTCAGGTGCTGGAAAGCCACAATTAAGTCACCCCAAAGCCTTTTGTTTTCCAGGCTGAACAATCTGAATTCTCTCAGCTTTTTCTAATTGAAGAGGTGCTCCAGCCTTCTAATCAACATGGTTGGCTTCATCTACATGGTGCCTTACCTCTCTGCTGTTTCCATGCCAAGGCTGTACCTCAGCCCTAGAGAACCTTCTGTAAGAGGCTTTAGTCATACCTTTGACCACATTCCTGCACTTGATCAAGCTTGGAACCCTCTGCTTTGTTATGATGAGAAAGAACTGGCCTTCTTTTCTGTAAAGTAGTGGCTCAAAAGCCTTTTGAAAAGGAGGACCAAAGCAGTTTACAAGGAGAGATAGAAAAGGTACCTTGGAGGGAATGTACCCAATGAATGACTGAAAGGAAGTATCCATCTTTTTCTTTATTTAAAACTTTTTAACCTGGAAGCCATGCCAAAGTCCAAAACAGGTTTTTTGAATCACAGGAACCTGTCATCCAGAAAGTACTAGCAAGTGATGTCTAGTTGTTGACACCAAAGTGTGTTTTCCCACATCTTCCTATCATGATTGTATTGGTCTCTCCCAGCAGCTCATGTACAATATTCCTAAAGTATTACTGTTCACTACAGTTCCCTTCATGACCTGTGAGAGGATTTGGGTGTGGGTTTCTTCATGAGTAGCAGAGCAATAACTGTTCTAGTGGGTTTGGTGATCTAGCAGCTATTAGACCTACCAGCTGACTGACAAAGACTTAAACAAAAGTTCCCATTCTGCCACAGCAAGACAACTTGATATGCAAAACCATGATTACATACCTTTTAAAATTTAATTTCCCCCTATTAGTTAGTGCTGGAATTAATTCTGAGAAAGTACTTTAACCAGGTAAATCACCATGGAGCAAAGAGCTTCTCTTTCAATTTCCAGTTTCTGTATTTATCAAAAAAACCAATGCTAGCTTGCTGTGTCTGTGTTGCATTGTTGGGGAATTTTTTTCCTCCCCCTCCCCCTTTTATTTCAATAAATCAAACTGTTCACCAGTGAAACACTAACTTATAAATTATTATATAGACTCTACAGGATAAGCACAAAAGAATTGATTCTGCTGGAAGAGTTTTCATACGGAATTCTTGTAGTCACTTGACGATTAGAATGCCCCATTTTTACATGTGTGTTCTTTCACCAAAGAAGAGGCAGGAGGTGAGGAGCAGAGCATTAATGTCCCGTGTCTGCTGTTGTTTGCAGTGGATATCACCGTCTATCGCAATGGCTACCATGGAGATCTCAACGAGACATTTTATGTTGGAGAGGTGGACGAGGGTGCCAGGAGGCTTGTCCAAACAACTTATGAGTGCCTAATGCAAGCCATCGATGCAGGTAAAACATGCCTGAAGCATGGTGAAGATTTTGGTTCTCAAACATGCTTGTTCGTATTGGCACCGCTCAGAGTGACTTCTGGTGCAGCACACAGAAGCACTGGTGTGTTGTCACCAGCTGATGGTGGGTGTTGTGTAATGCAGTGATGCTGCAAATGGCACAGTTCTGTGAGTGGTGGCTGCAACTTCTTTTTAAATGTGGGCTGATGAGGAAAATGTATTTGATGCTGAGCCGATCTGCTGATGATATTGACATGGAAAACAGCCTTTTTTTGACCATTGATGAGTAAGACATCCTTGATCTGAGTAACTTAGAGACTGTAACAAGCAAATTATGTTTTGGAAAACCCTACTTTTGTAATTTCTATGGTGTTGCACAGTGAACTGGTAAGGTAAAACACTGTGTACACACCTAAACATATCTCTTTAGCCCTGCCAAACCTGATGGTTACTTCATAAAGCGAGCTCTTGATTTTCTGTGGGAGTGTGCCAGAGAAGACAGATCCATATCCTCCAGTACCTACAGAACTTTAATTATCTTGCTCAGTTAACAGGGCAGCTGTATCAAGATATACAATGAAATAGAAAGATAGCTGCAGAATGTTATGTTTAACTTCAGAAAACAGAAGAATTTTTGGAGTCCCTGGGAATACTTGTACCATCTGTATCTTTTATACCCTGCAGCTTCTTAAAATCCCCATTATAATTTAATCACTTCTTGGCCTCTAAAGATTGAAGTTTAAGGTGCTATATATAGAAAGGCTTTAAACTTGCATTTAATGAAAAGTAAATGTAAATAAAAGAAATTAAAATGAACACAATTTGGGTTAATAATTTGGAGATCGCTAGTCCAGCTGAAAAGACAAAAATCCATAGGATTGATGTCTTGTGTATCCGTTGTGTGATCAAGAAAATACTGCCAGGTTGAGCTGTGAAGAATAGAGATTAACTTTTTATGTGGGATTACTGTTATGAAATGACCACTTTGTTTTTCAGAGCTAAACCAGAACAGTGTGTATCTTTGGTTCTGTACTTTTTTATAGCAAGTGTTACATGTGTTGTCTCTTATCCTTTGTATCGTGGCTTTGATGTAGAAACTGTGACAGAAATTTCCCTGTGTTTGTTACAATGAGATTAAAATTCTCACTGTAAGTCTTTTTTACCAATTTTTAGATGCTGTAATGTGTTTTAAAGGGTTTTAGACATTGCATGTGAGTAGGAATTCAGCAGCAGAGCTCTTGCTGGGAGAGCTGTATGAGAGAGAAGCAGAGGGCTCCTTGCTCCGTTGAAATGAGTTGCATGTGCTGTCAGGCCCATATTCACAGCTATTTAGCACAAACACAACAGATTAATCTCTCCCTCACCATGTCCTTTTTTAATTTTTGGAGAAGCATGTATATTCCAGTAATACAAGTTTCTTGTTATTCTCTGTAAATTCAGCTTAGGGGTTTCAGCTGGGTTTCAGCTTTAGCTTTATGTGAACTCTGCTTAAGATGGCTCCACACATCTGGCTCCTGAAGGAACAGCATATATTCAGGGAGTTGGGAATAGTCTTGGAAAAGCTTGATATTTTGTTTTAAGGGGCTCAAGGTTGTTTTTGGGATGAATCTTCATTAGCTGAATGATGAAACATTGTTGCTTTTATGGTATTATTACTCTCTTGTCCAAATGCTCAAAGTGAATTTCTCACCCCATTTTCATGTGTTTCAAACTCTTCAACTTGAAAGGCTTCCTAAAGGGACTGTCAAAAAAGTTAAACCCTGAATAGGAACGTTCTTATTTGCTGTAGCATTGTCACTGAGAATCTTGTCTAAGAGTAGAGATACCCACTTTTCCTTTATTTATTTTTCTAAATATCGGCCCTTTGTGTGCATTTTTCACATAGTAGAGGGAAAAGTGTATATTAAAATATACTTCATGCATTCATTGCAGGAAGCACTGCAGCTCAGGGTATGAGAGCTCACCAAGTACTTTGAAAGTCCTTTATTTTTAATTTCAAACTTTGACATCCTTTTAATGTGAGAACTTGCATCCATGAAAGGAAGAAAGTAGTTTTTGAAAAAGTAATTTTCTTCTGTCTCTCTTGTTTTTGTTTTTTTTTTTTTTTAATATGAGACAGTTTCTTCCCTTTCTCAAGTTACTGCACTCACATACATACTCAGTGGATTAAGTGATCATAGAAAGTTGCATACTGGAACAGATGGACACCCAAGGCATGAGTGCTTCAAAGATAGTGTTTGATGGTTGGTTGTGTTGTAAGCAAGCTCTCCAAATTTCCTTCTGTATGTCTTTAATTTTGCAGTAAAACCTGGTGTTCGGTACAGAGAACTGGGGAACATAATTCAGAAACATGCTCAAGCAAATGGATTTTCAGTGGTTCGGAGCTACTGTGGGCATGGAATCCATAAACTTTTCCATACAGCTCCTAACGTGCCCCATTATGCCAGTGAGTATTCCTTCCCTTTGTGCTGTCCTGTAGACAAGAAGTGATTCGCAGTAAATGCACCCAATTTACTTGAGCCATCAAGCTGCCATTTTGGCACTCGAGAAGTAATTTTTTTTTAAACTCTGGACTGTAGCATACTTTATGAACCTGTGCTTGCATTATCTGCCTGCACTAATGGTTAGTCTTAGCTCTCATCAGTACTGGGTAAGTGCTCAAAGTTTCTGCCTGAATTCCCAGCTGAATTCCCTTAGACGTTCTTGTCTGCCATGAACTGCCAAATGTTTCTCTCCTTAGAAGTTCTAAGCAAAACCATACTGCCATTTAGAGATGCAAATAAAAAGCTCTTTGAATAATATAGATGGGTGTTTTGCCTGGATATGGATCCTGTTTCTTTCACTTTTCTTCATTTGAGTGTTGTGATTTGGTATTTCTGGAAACTTCATCCTAGTGTGTGGCAGAGGAGGAATGAACATTCCAGTAGTGGTAGTTTTTGGGAATGTCCATGGCCCTGTAACAATTTTTCCAGCAAGACTAAGAAACAGCATCCACAGAGGCAAAGGACAGAAGGTTAAGTGCCAGTGGACAGCTAAGGGCAGAGTGAACATCATGAAGCAGTGCTGGACAGTTCACACTCACTTGAGATGTAAAGCTGCCCTGATAGTAGGACACTTATTTCCTCAGACCTGACAGGTGCCTCCATCTTCCCATCTCCTAATGAGCTTTATCACGTGTTGTGGTTATAGAATATAGTCTAGCAATTCCTGACTTTCTATGTCATCATTTCCCTAAGTTATTTTTTGTGACAACAGAGCATCTGTTAATTGCAGGATAAGAGGGTATCAGCTCCCAGAATGTACTTTTTGTTGTGTAAAATGACGAAAATACAGATTCTTTGGAGGTGGAGAGTTTTTGATACCAATTAAAATCCAAAATCCAAGACAAAGGAAATTTCTATCTTTTCCTGGCTATTTTGAACTTCGAATGTTTTTTTCTTCATTGAGCAAATATGTCTGTTCCCAGAAAGAAAGATGCTGGGTGTTTTTTCTGGTAGTTTTAGATACAGAGTCACAGCAAAAGCAAAGTGGAAAGATCTGAGGGACTTTAAAGCCTCTTGGAGAAAAAAAGAATGCTGCTGCTTATTTCCAGCCTACTTTGAAAGGAGTTTGAAAAGCAAAAATACAATTTTCTAAGAAGAATGTTAGGTTGCCGTTGTGGCAGCTTGATGTCTGAGATTTTTAAAGCCTCTTCATGATTTAGGCAGTATAATAAATTAACACAATTAAGGTTAAATGGGGCGATGTAAAATGAATGCAAATTGTCTATAGCAGCAAAGTAGCTGGGAGCTAATAGTTCCTGTGCAGCTCTGGAGTTTGTTCCAGCTCTCAGGCTCAGTTACATCTGAGCTGCGCTGTCCTTCCAGGTGAAACAGGGCAGAGGAAATGGGCTGAAACCTATCTCCAGTCAAACTGCACTCCTGGAGTCATGCTGTCCATCAGTTCATGAGCCTCCACATTAGCTTTTCCGGTGCATTTAACATAAAAAAGTTCCTGTGTTATTGTCCTGGATGCCACAAAATGTTCTGCTATTTTATGTTAGCTAATGAACACAGCATTATCACTCTGACACTACTATGACCCCATTATCCAGGGTAATGAGGGGGCAGTGTGTCTTTGATAAATGGAATCATGGGATTACTTAACCACTGTCACATTTTGACAATTTATTGGAGCTAATGGCTCAGTGCAAACAAGTAAGGAGATTCAAAGTCTTCTCTGAATATCTTAAGTGCTTCTTATTTATTTTGTTTTTTTAATTATGATTTTCCATGATAGAAGTGTGCAGAAATTTCTGTATTATATTTTTTCAGTATTTTTATAGAACGAGAGTTAAAATTTCAGTTGTTGGAGAGAAAGACAGCAATTAATTTTAAGCTGCTTGAGTAAGTATTACAGTGTTGGTGGATGGGAAGAAGGAAAGAGCTAAGGGAATCTTTACGTATAGGTAAAAACGGAGAAGTGAACAGATCATCTCAGAAGGGCTTTTCTGACTTCACTGTGGTTTTTTTTGTATTTTGTTAGGACAAGGACTTGGTAATTTACTAAGATGGTATTCTTTTTTCTAACTTGAGTGTTTATTTTATTGCAGAAAACAAGGCAGTTGGAGTCATGAAGCCAGGTCATGTATTTACAATTGAACCAATGATCTGTGAAGGTGAGCAGTTTAGCAGTAGAGTAAAATGGTTACTCTTGTTTGCTCCTAAGTAGTGATGGAACAGGATGCTGGTTCTATCCTGTAGAGATGATAGATTTTTCATTTTTCTTCTGGGGACTGATACCTGTTATTTAAAAACTGGCAAGAAGTGATGCTTTCTGTTTTCAGGTGGCTGGCAGGACGAGACCTGGCCCGACGGTTGGACTGCGGTGACGAGGGACGGGAAGCGCTCGGCACAGTTTGAACACACGCTGCTGGTCACGGACACGGGCTGTGAGATCCTGACCCGGCGCCTGGACAGCATTCGCCCCCACTTCATGACCCAGTGATAGTCCACACTGAGCAGGTGCATCAGAACGAGAAATACATATATTTTTTTTGCCCCTGTACTATGCATTTTTTTAAGAGTACAGAATAGAAAGATTTCATCATTTACTTTGTTCTCAGTGATTGTAGATAAGAGGAATATCTCAAAGAACCTGACCCAATGTCTGCAAAAGCAGAGAAGAATTTAAAGAATTTCCTGCTTTCCTCCTACCTACAACACTCACGCTGTACTTTCTTTTTTTCTTCAATTACCTCTTTAGCACCTTTCTTCCAATTAGACCCACAATTGCTTCTGTTGCTGCCATGATATTAGTTAGAAAAGCGTGGGTAAGCTTTCCCACTGGGACTTGATATTTTGGGATCCAGGTTTTTTTCACCATTTCAGTGTGCCCTGTCACTCTTGGTTTGTGAGTGGCACCTGAGATTATAAGCATTTCTTATTCCAAAGACTTGCTCTTACTTCTGCAGATACTGTTCTCGGCCTTTATCAGTTGAGGAGGGGGCAGAAGGGAGAAAGACACGCGCGTACAAGAACGGGCTACCTTTAATTCTGCCCCCATCTCTCTGCTTGTGGTGATTGTCACTGTGGGTGGCACACTGTGTTAATGGCAGGACTTGTTTCTCTTGCTAGAGGTTTGATAGGATGAGAAGTTAACGAAGTCTGGCTTATATGCAGCTCCCTGGAATAAGCTGCTTTCTGGTGAAGCAGTACTTGCAGGCAGCCTCCTGCACCAAAAACTTGGTGAAGTTGAGGTACCAGACTTGCCTAGGTAAAGGAATGAAAAAAGAACCAAAAAGATCCCATGGGATCCCTATGTCTGTTAACTGTGGGGCATTTTTTAAAAGTACATCCACAGTAGCTGTGGGGCATTGGATTTGCAAGACTTACGGTGAAGTGTCTCAAAACAAGTTTGAGTGTGTGAAAATGAAACACGTTCAACACTGTATTCATTTTCCTTTGGTAATTTTTAAACGGGTCATTTTCTTCCCCCTCAGTTGAGTGAGTTTCAGGCTTTTGGAAAGTCTTAGGGGGGTAGCTATGAAAACTGATTTTTCCTCAGACAGGATATAGAGTGGGCAATGTTGGTATATATACCCCTTTATATTTTGTTAATGGGTCATGGTTAGCTGAAAATGGTTATGTTAAGGAGTATGGATTGATTAAGCCTCTCTTCTCTCTACCCTTTCTTTTTCCATGCCCATTTTGCTTTCATCATCTTTGGTGTCTCTGCTGAGAGAATTTATTTTTTCTTCTGAATTGTAATGAAAAGTTTCTAAGACCCCATTGTAGACTTCATCTTACACCACTGTAATACAAGAAATACTTAATCCAACACAGACATTAAATCATATAATCATGGGCATAAAATACACCTCTTACAAAATGTCTGGTGAATTTGTTGCCACAGATCCAAGAACATGAAGTGCTGCATACCCTTGGCTCCCCTTGGCACTGCAGAATTTAGGTGGGGGAAAGGGGTTAGTGCTTCACAGAACTGGACTCGTCCACTCCCAGATTTGCCAGAAAATGTCTTCTCTGCCCTGAGTGCCTCAGACCTCTGTTGCTGTATCACTGCAGTGTTTTCATTACCTTTATTCTTGTTTTAATTATGCAGTAAAGTGACCTGAAATGATGCAGAGAGAGCGCGTGTGCGTGCGTATGCGTGTGTGTGTAGAGATTTTTAACAAAACAGACTGTAGTACTTGAGTGGGATTACCTGTGCTGAGTGAGCTGTGTTGAGGAGATGCCTGTCCTGCAGGTTTGCCCACCATATCCTTCACTTGAATGGTTACAATGGTCTTGCCTTTTCTATGTGTGTGTGTATGATGTGGGGGGTGGGGGGCTTCATTTTTAGTCTATAAAATAAAAGTTGCAGCTGCTTTTAACAGAAATAACTTTTTTTTTTGTCTTGTAATCCAAACCCAGACATAGAATTTTCGATTACATCCAGGTTTGCTTGCAGCAGTGCAAGCCCCACTGGTAGATGCATGCACCCAGTTAGAACGCACCCTTAAACCCACACATGTGCCACTTGGATACCTCTTTGTTGTTGCTCTGATACAACCAAATTTAGCATATTTTTAATGCAGGCAATCTGTGCATTTCTGTCTATAAATTGAAATCACAGCATGGTAATTGCTTATAGTGAGTTCATATTCCTGCAGTATTTTTAAATGAGTGGAACGCTTAGTTAGCATCTACACCAGATCTTTCAACTTAAGAGGGCACATCAGCCGTGAGAACAAAACTTATTTAATAAAAATATTGAGAAAAGCTATTTTTTCACCTATCTAGCTGTGTCTTGCTTGAACATGACATACTAGACTTGTGCTGACTGGACTGTGGAAAATAACTATTTTTGATTCTTACATAAGTTGCTATCCACTTAAATAAAAGATCCCAACTTAAATCTACTTTTTAATGACATTTTTAGCAATTGTATACACTTTTACCAAAAACACAATCCTGCAATTATTTCCAAATCAATCTCTAATGTATTTTCCCTTTACTGTTGTGTAAGTCCGTGTGGAAATTCTTCATGCTGTTTCTGCAACTTGACTTGAATATTTAAGGAGAGAACGTTTGGTAGATGGTGTTGAGTAAGAGTAACAGCAGGAGGAGAGTGGCCAGCCTGCATGTTTTACGTAACAGCCAGCAGAGTACGTGCACGTTTCATTCACACTGATTTGGTGGGAGATTTTTGTCCACTGAAGTTCTTACCATTGTCGGGATGGTGCAGTTCAATACAGTGCCTTGATCACCAAAAATGGGATAGAAGCTCTTGTTTTTGAGTCCCTTTGTTTGCTGAACAACTTCAAAAAAACCCTATTTCAAACATGCTCCATTCAATCAAAAGCTTTGCAGGATGAAGTAGTGACTGGGATATCAACTCCTCAGGCTGGGAAGAAGCTGCAAATCTTTGACCCAAGTGCTCTGGTATCACAACATTTCTTTGTTGTTGGTATTTACAGACTGGCTTCCCACAAACACTCTGAGATGCAGATTCTCTGAAGTAATAATGTCATGCAGATAAGATAGTGTGGTCTTGACCTAGTCTGTGCAGCATAGCGGAACAGCTGTTCCAGTGTAAGTATTTTAAATCTGTTAGATCCAGCTGTGGAGGGTGGTTTGCCAGGTTAGCTAGTATTGTATTGATAGCATCTTGCAATTATGGATGCTTCTCACGAACAGTTTAACAGCAAGTTTTCTACTGGATTTTCTGATGTTTAGCCAGCCTTCCTGGAGCTACAAGGTACTGAGAATCACCTCATTGCTGGGCTAAAGGGCTCACTTTCTTGGTACAAATTCAGTTTTTATTTTATTTTATTTATATGAAGCCTTTAAGGACACTACTAGAGCAAGTGACTAGAGGAGTTTGTGCCATGATCTTCACAAAAGGCCAAAGAGACCAGTGAGAAATGAGGCACAACATGAACCACCCCAGTGAACATGGGTACCCCTGGACACCAAAGTCTCTGCTCTACATTTGGCTTCAAGATTGAGCTGGATGCTACAATCCACTGTAGTCCTGGAATATCCTCAGAAACTAGACAAGTTCTGGCCCCTCTCTCAGCACAGTTGCAGCAAATGAATGCTGCCTCTCACCCCTGTGCTTAGCTGTGCCTTGTGCAGTGAATCCCACATGATATGCTGTAGACTCTGCAGAATACTTCTCTGTCACATACACACTCTAAAATCACTGGAGGAAAACAAGTAAGACACAGCAATCACAGTCACTCTTAATGCTAAATAATTCCAACACCGGGTTTAGAAATAAGTTTTTATTAAGTAGATTTGAGTTAGCCACTATTGAATTTGAAGAATGAGTATAGAAATAGAAGTTCCATAATCAGGACTAATTCCGTAATGCTATTCAGTGGTTAACAATTTTTTATTATTAATACCCAGAATGCTCACCCTAAAATACATGGTCTTCCTAGTCCCAGTGAGTTTTCAGTTGCTTGATTCTATCTTCTATCAAAATTCCATTATAAAAAGGCAGTTAGCATGGTGCTGGCCAATTAGAAGGTCCACATGTGGCTCTAAAATTTTAGGACAGTTCGAATGCTTAAAATAAAAAAGGAAAAAAAATTACCAAGAAGTCAATTTTCTTCCCATCTCTCCCCTCCCTTTCATTGCTGAGACATATTTTCACTTTTGTCTTCTGTAAGAATTAAGTCATGCTTATGGTTATAGTATTTATTAAAAATCCAGGATAATGCTTGTTCTCTTCAGGTTTTTTTCCATCTCTCCTCCAGTAAAATAAACTCCAAATAAACGCTTTTTCAAACTAGGTATCAGCTTTCAGTAGCTAGCCAAGATTGATCAGGAGCAGTAATATTTACAGGCATTCTCCCTTTTCTCTGTTTGGAAAATGCTAGGTAGCTTTCATTATTAGTTTCCTAGGACATGCTCAATAAAGCACTGAAATGATACTGAAGTTTACAACTGGGACAGAGATCAACTGCTAGATCAAATTTGCATAAATGCAGTGTTACCAATTGTAACAAATACAGTGAATTGATTTATCCAAAATAGAATCCATATTAGCTTAAAGCAGATAGAGCTAGTACTTTCTCCAAACTTATATACAATGGATAGATATAGAAAGACCATGCTGGTTTCTGAAGATAATGGTCATAACTATTTGTCTATCTGCAGAGGAACCTAAATATTACTGAATCTGTAATCTTCAGTCTCTACCTTCCTTAATATAAGGGAGAATGTTTTAGCAATGGTGAAAGCCTGAGACTGTCCCCTTTATCAGCTTTATATCTGTATTTCTCTTTTACATTGTTTGCTTTTCACTGTGTGCCTGTGTTTTGGCACATGCCTGGAAGCTCAGAGAAGTGTGTTTATAGCAGACTCAATGCATGTGATTGATAGATGCCACCCTTTAGCTTCCCTGTTTAAAACATGACAGTGGGCAGGGAACCTGTACTTTGACAGTGTCTGACAAGAATTGTCTTGTATACCTTTCAGTGTTGTGAACATTACCTTTTTCCTGAATGCATCTGCTCAAAAGCCTCATTAATTTTGTCAAAAGGCAGCGTGTGAGTCACAAATTCATCAACCTTTATCTTTTTGGACATGTATTCAGTCACCAGTTTCGGTACATTGTCTACACTCTTCCAGCCTGAAAGAAGGAAAACCTTGGTTTTTGTGCCTTGTTTTTTCCTTTTCCACCCATCTCAGAAAATTAAAAACACAGCCCTTACACAAAACTTGTATGATCAATATGAAAAGGAACAGAGACGAGTGACATGTTTGTCCCTCCCACAGAGGTCTGGCAAAAGCACACGTTATCCAAACACACACAAGTGTTGATGAAAAATCTTTCACTAGCTGTTTCAGCATTCAACATTAACAGCAGCCCTCACCTAGGAAAGTATACACAAGGCATCTCTATCAGGCCCCCTACCTATCTTTATAACCCAACCCAGTAAGTTTTGTATTGCTTGGACAAAGAGCAGTGTAATAATTCCAAGTCTGAATACTTCCATCAACTTCAGCAATTACTGAATTCCCCAAAAAAAGAACCCAATGTGGTTTTGAGTTGACAGCAGATAATGTGTATCAAGCACTTGTTCCCTTTTTGTTTTAAAGGTCTTCAATAGCACATTGTCATGTTGGCCCCACAATTTGCTTAGTGGTTAAGCAACACAAACATACTGATGTGAGTTCCCATCTCCTCAAAGACCAGGTCCTTCCACTGGACCAAACTGAACCAAACCTTCACTTGATGGTAAAGCAGTCTCCCTATCCCACTTCTTCAGTACTGAGTAGCATATTGATATGTTCTCTCTTTAAAATATATTAGGTATCATACCAATGTGTAAATCTGTACCCTGTCTGTAGGAATAACAGATTTTAAGAGTCTTTTATCTTAAAAGCCAACATACCATTTATGAATAGCCTGTCAATAGTACATTTCTTGCACAAGCAAAACCAAGGGGGTGTGTTCTTCCCAGCTTCAGCCCAGAGTAAATTATATTTATCCCCACAGCAAGAGGGAGTTACCTCCAAATGCGGTCCCTTTCCACGTCCGCCCAGTTACGAGCTGGAATGGCCGTGTGGAGATCTCCTGGCCAGCAGCAGCCACTCCGACTATCACACTGACTCCCCAGCCTTTGTGGCAGGCTTCCAAGGCAGCCCTCTTCATGGACAGACAGGACAAAGCAGAGTGTTTACTGATGAGGTTTGCGCTGCCTGGACTGGTAGCACTTTCTTTCCCCCAGTTAATGAATCATCACATCAGCATTTAAGGAACAATAAATACACTGAAAATTACATCTTTTCCATTGGTTCAAATTCCCTTATACTGTTAAAGGTTCACTTTGCACTTTTTATATCCTATGTAGCTTTCAAAGAAGTCACTCTGAACTGCCACTGAGAGTCGGGATAAACTGTAATCACAGAGCATATCACCAACACTTAGGAATGCTACTGTACTTCCTGAAAACCTAGCCTTACATTTAGTAACACTTCTGCATTTCCAAAGGTGAAATTAATTGCTTGAGAAATTAGGGAAATACTGAATGACCCCTGAGATTTTACTGTTCATTGCACAATATATTTTATGTGAGTTTTGTTAATTTCAACTGTCAGCACAGACAAACTCAGGATTTCAAAAAAGTCTGGTACAGGAATAAACATTTTTAAGTGCCATTTTCAACCCAAGAAGAAGCAGCTGCTTCCATTATATAATTAGGATTGAGTGTAAATTGTCCCTTTGAGTCATAGCATTTCTCATTACTATAAAAAAAAAAGATTAGTGAGCCTGGCATGTTGTGTGTTAAGAAAGCAGCTGTTCTTGCTGTTTAGCTGAACTGGTCCCTCCCTGTGCAGGCTCCTGTTGGTCAAGCACTCACCATGACTCCGACATTTCCGATGCACTCAAATGAGTAGTCTACACCACCATCAGTCATCTCAACCAGAACCTCCTGGATGGGCTTCTTGGAGTCTTGGGGGCTGATGCACTCAGTAGCTCCAAACTCTTTGGCTTTGGCATACTTATCCTTGTTAATGTCAATGCCAATGATCCGGGATGCTCCTGCTATTTTGCAGCCCATAATAACTGCCAGCCCAACTCCTCCCAAACCAAACACGGCACATGTAGAGCCAGGCTCCACCTAGGAGTAAGAAAGGAGTCATGAACAGCAGCAAAAAAATTCATCCTTCCACAGGAAGAGGAAATGCAGGTTAAGGAGGCTGTAATAAAGGAAAAAATGGAAGCAAATAGATATGGCTATGAGATTTTATAGACAAGAGAAACTATGCAGAAATTTAATTCGAAAAGCTCTTTAGTTACTAAGCTTTTTCTTTTGTCCGAAGACTCACGCCCACTTCACCTACCACCTCTGTCTCACCCTGAGCTTCAGACTGTCAGAATGATTTGCAGCAAGATGAACATGGACCAGAAAAGTAATTCATATATAGCTGCTGTCAAAAGGGATGCAGAGTACTCCACCTGAATCTCCTCCAAAGGGCAACGGGTTCTTCTAACCTGATCTGGCCTCTTATGGGGAAGTTAGAAATTCTTAGCTAAACATCATCAGTTGAAGAGGAAGAAGAAACACGGATTTGGTACATCACATTTACAGTCCTAATGTAGTCGTTAAGCTGTGTGTGCCACAAGCCCAGCCTTTACCTTGGCAGTGTTGACAGCAGCCCCATAGCCCGTGGAGATGCCACAGCCCAGCAGACACACTTTATCCAGAGGTGCTGCAGCGTCTATCTTGGCTACGGAGATATCAGCCACCACGGTGTACTCAGAGAAGGTGCTGGTCCCCATGAAGTGGTAAATCTGCTTTCCCTTGCAGGTGAATCTGCTGGTACCATCAGGCATGACTCCTTTCCCTTGAGTAATTCTTGAAGCAAAGACAGGAAAGTGCAGTCAGAGTTTTAAGCAGCAAATATTCCCACCAGGCAGAATCCACTAAGCAGCACAGAGAGGCAGCTGCATACTTGCACCTTTATATTTTGACCATTTAAATCAACATAGGAGTTCACAGAAGTGAGATGCTAAACTCCTAAAAGTTCATGCAGTTAATTCCTCCAGGGAACAAACTGAACGAAATGGAGTTTATTCACATGCTGACCTTGTTAGTTACCAATGCTAACTGCTTGTGCCACAGTATCAGACCACTATCTTGGCCTCCTTCAGTACTCTCCCCTTGAATAGCACCTGTCAGTTACGTCACTGGGGCTTTTTTTTTTTTTTGAGTTTGGGAGAATTTTTTTCAGAACAGGAGCTGAAAATTTGAAAGCTTTCATGTTCACTCCAAAGAGCTAAATTCCCTGAAGTGCTTCCCTTAAGTATGGATTAAATATGGAGTCAGAGCACTTATGTTTTCCAACCTGTGGACAGAAGGTAGTAATTTGCACCTTCACATACATGAAAAGAGAAACAGTTTTATTTCAGGGAAGAACAGAAATTTTAAGGAAGACTAGAAAAAATGGCATAAGTGACTCCTGAAACATCTACTTTCCAAGTCATTAAATGATGCATCGACAGGTTTATTCAAAGAAAACTCCTGTCAGTTACTTTTTCTAACTGCAGCAGGTGTACATTGAACAAATACTACAGCAAAGTCATACAGACCTTATCTTCTGGCACAGGTTTGTTTTAGGATTCTTACAAAACTTGCACTCTCCACACTGAGGGATGTATAGAGGGATAACAGTGTCCCCTAAGAAAAAAAATATTCTGTGTCTAGTTATTGAGTCAAGCAAGGCATTCTGAAAAAAAAAGAAGTTACTTGATTCTCCATATTTTTCTGTCAGCTTGAGTTCACTTAAAACCTTTTTGTACTAAAAGCTGTGTATGGTATACAGTGGTATTATAGAGTGCTAGATAAACCACTTTAATCCTGGCTGAGCAGACAGCCAATCTGAAATTCATCATTTCAGAACAAGTAGTAATGTTACTGTACAACAAAACAACCCCAAAACAACATGACTAAACACTTTAAAGCCTTTCAATTAAACCAACAGATAAAAACTATAATTTGAAAAAATAATAAACCCCCAACCCTCTCATAATTATACATTGATCTGATTTCAAGTAAAAAAAAAAAGCTATTCTGGGCTCTTTCAAGCTTTAAATCAAGAGCTCATTGAATAGATTAGTGTTGTCTCTCACAGACCACAGAAATCTACACAGGCATACACCCCAGAATAAAATATTGTATTGACTCCTGCAATACGGCATTTCAGTGGCCCAATTTGACAGGTGGTCTTCAAATAAACTAACACTATTTCCTTACCCTTCTTTACTTTTGTTACTCCTTCCCCAACACTCTCTACAATTCCTGCTCCTTCATGGCCCAGGATCACAGGGAAACATCCTTCAGGATCAGCACCACTCAGAGTATAGGCATCAGTGTGACAGACAGCAGTGGCAATTATCTGTGAAGAAATATATAACCTGAGACAGCTTGAAGAACAGAATGATAGCACAGATCTAAATAATTTCCTTTGGTCAGAAATTCAGAACAATCGCCAGGTCAAAGTTCTGGCAGCATTTGGGATATGGGCAACACACTTTCAATTCCTGGCAAGGCAGTTTTTCTTACACTGCAAAAGCAAAGTCATGACAACATTTTTGTAATTTCCATCAACCAAAATATGACATTGAAAGGGGTAAAAGATTACCTGGTTTTTCCTATAGCTAGAAATCAGTGCTCCAAGTAATCTCAAAGTAGTTTAGCATCTCAGATTTGAAATAAGTTAGGACTCAGAGGTAAAATTTCCAGAGAGACCATGCAGAACTCTCAGTACTGCATAAATCCAGCTTAAGTCTTCAGCACCATGCAGAAATCCTTTCCACAAAAAGTAAATTTCACATTAATGTATACTTTTTGGCAGATACAGGCTCCTGGAAAGTCCTGATGAAATCAGAAACTTGGGTATAGGGAATCCAAGAGACCAATCCCAGCTCAGCAGCCAGTAACTTACAGCCTGACTGAAGTAAAATCCAGCATGTTACACAGCTGCCACAAATGACAAATTGCTGTCCTTCAAACAAGATAAAGGTGTTCCCAGACATTTTGAGGGAACTTAATCTGTAAGAACTGGAATGGATCCTCAAGATTAGGCATTATCCTCAGACCAGACTGTGAACTGAGACTAGTAGAAATTAAAAGTGTTTTTCATAAACAGAAGATCTAAATACTGTAATTTTCTTCTCTGTAAAGCCAGCTGAGATACTAATGAACTAATGACATCTATTCAGCATTTCTTCTGTTGGCAAACAAACTATTCATCTTTAATACTCAGTCTCCTAAAATAGAAAACATATAGATAAGAATTGATATAATTACCTTGATACGAACTTCATGAGCTTTTGGTGGAGCAACCTCCACCTCCTCAATAGAGAGTGGTTTACCTGCCTCCCAGGCAACAGCAGCCTTGCATTTAATAACCTAGAAGACAAGAACAGCAAGAAAAAAAAAAAAAGAGGACATCTGTTGTATGGTTAATTTAAAATAATTCTTGTTCAGCCAAGTGAGAAAATAAAAGCAGCATTACTGGCTCTTGGAAAGAATCCCAGATCTGAAATTCATAATTTCAACACAAAGGTTTAATTGGCCCACATTTGCTTTCAGGAAGCTAAACAATAATGAGTAAGCCAAGATGTGAAATTTGGATGTCATTCTCTTACTGAGTAAAAAATATAATAAGCCTGGGAGTGCTTGGGAGACATGCTGCAGTGAAAGGAGCAACATGAATGGAAAGGTTGCATAATAAAAATGGTGATTTAAAATCAAAGACTGCCATTCATTTCAGATATGTTCATTAAACATGGTGCTTGAAATTGGAAAGTTCAGAAAGGAAACTGTGGAGACCCACATCAAGAGTGAATTTCCTGTTCCTGATCAGGATGGTTTCCAAGTAGGATTCCAGCAAGGAGGTGCATGTGTGCAGCTGACACGCAGAGCCCCCAGCGATGCAGAGGGGCAGAGGGCTTGGCTCTAACACCTCTGCAGTGGCCACAGGGATCACTGTTAGCAAGCCTGCTAACATTTCTAACATTCACTGCTCTCAGCACCACGACAAATCCTGCTCTGCAACCACACCTAAACATCCCGGAAAGCTTATCAATCCCAACAGTGCAGAGCCTGGATAAGAGCAGGATTTCTGGATCTGTAAACCCTATTAACAGGTACATACACACAACTGACTAGGAAAATCAGCAGGCATTATAGCCATACACTCTAGAGCAGCTTCAGGATAAGCATCTGGATTACCCTTAGAGGTTGGTTTCATGAAGATGACAATGTCTAAGCCACTGCCATTAGAAATATAAACCAACAGAAGAACATGACGTTTTGTGTGTTCAAAATAGCTGTGGTGTTCCCATGGAATGCTTGAAAGAAAGAGGATTAATGTAAATTCCCAAGATCAGAAATTCAGTCACTCAGCCTTTTTGAAATTTCACTTGCTGGAAGAAGTAATAGTACTGAGACCACGTTCTGAGCTTGCCAGGTCTGATTCATCACCTGTGATCAGGAGAAAATAATGGCTAGTCTGTGCCTTCCTGTAGTATTTCTGTTGTACAATAAACAGTACCAGTTAAAATCCTCACTGTACCTGTGATAGCAGAACTTAGACACTTACCTTGGCTTAAATTTGGTAAAATAAATACAACAGACCCAAAAAGCTTTGTAACAGAAAACAGGTACCTATTCCAGCAGTCAGCAGGGGTCTAAATTAGACAGAAACACCCCTAACTAGAACCATGAAATCTTCTTGTCCTGCTTTTTAATACCAGGATAAACATTACAAAAATGCACAGAATGTGCCATAGTAACTAACTGTGGAATCACAGTGTGAGCCATCGGTCATAATCTCTAAATCTACCAAAGATTTTGCCAAAAAATCTAAATTCAAAGCACAAAGTGCAAGAGGAGCCATCATTCAGTAAATCATTTACTGGTTTTCAATCCATCCCCTCATCAAGTCATAACTTGTTCTTGCATGGGAGACTGTGCATTCCTAAAATTTGATTTCCATAAGCTTAGTTAAACACAAAATTAAAGACAGAGAGGAGGAAAAAAGTCTCCTTACAGGATAAATTCTGATCATCTAAAACTAACAGTATGCGCCTGGAAGCACATTCTGAAATAGTAATTTCTTATTCGGTTCATACAACCACAAAGGCCTCGGACTATTCAGAGTGGGTATCAGGAAAGCCCCATCTTTTTCTGCCCTCTTATTATCCATAGCTTTCTGCCGTTGCTTTGCTGAAAATCTTGAAGCCAACAACTGGAAATAAAAACCAAAACACCAACTTCCAGCAGTTCTTCATTTCCTCTATTACCATGCTAGCGCTGGAGCACAGCTGTTGGGTTGCTTGTGGCTATGCACACGATCAGCTATCTCAGTCGGGATGAAACCGAGCTCTGGGCAGTCACAGAAGCTGCTCCAAACCCAGTGCTAACCTGGAGCAGCTTCAGCGTCGGGCCAAGTGCGGCCATCGGCCACTGACCGCCTGCGCAGAATTCAGAGAAATATTGGCAGAACGTCCGGGGTATCGCGCTGTTCTTAGAACAATACAGCAAAGGTGCCAGGCAATGGCTTTGCGAGCAGGCAGGCTCTTGTTCTACCCCTTCTTTCCAGCCGATTCGGTCGCACCTGCCCGAAGCCCATAGAGAACCACACAAGCTCAAGGTCTTCTGCTCGTTCCTCCACCGCCGCGACCCAGGAGCGGCCGGAGCGCAGCCCTCAGACCCGCAGGACGCTCACGGGGCTCGAGTGCAACACACGGCGGGGAGCAAACGCGTGTTTTCCTTCCAAATCCTGCAAATACTCGCAGCAGGAGCCTCCCACGCCTAAGTAGCGGCACCGCCTCACACGCGTGGGGCAGGAGCGCGGAGACGCCCGGACAACCCCCGCGCCCCGGCTCTCGCCAGCGCTGGGGCGGGAGCGGCCACGGCGACCCCGGCCCGCGGCCCCGGGCAGCCTCCGGACCCCGGTAGCGAGGGCAGGGCAGGGAGGGCTCGCCCGCCTCATCCTGCCCGGTGCGGGACCCTCCGCCCGCCCCCGGGCGACCCTCCCGCCGCGGAACGCAGACGCTCACCCCGCTCGCCATCACGCACGGCCACCGCTGCCAGCGGAAGGGGAAGGGGAGCCCGCCTCCTTCTCCGCTGCCTCTCTCCCCGCCTCCCTCTCAGGGGCGGGCGAAGGAATTGGCTCCTTCCTCTCTGTTTCGCCTCCTTCCCCCGCAGGGCAGGGGCGCGCTGGGTCGGTCACAAGCCCAGTGTGGCGCTTTTCTTCCCGCAGAGCGCGGTGCGGGCCAAGGTCTCTGTGTTTCCTGAGGGTGCCCGCAGTGTTGCCTTGCCGTGTGGCCGCGTTTGCGGCTGCTGACGGCTGCACCAGCGTCTTCCATCGCGGCCCCTTTAGTCCGGCCGGCAGATGGACGTCACTGTGCCCGTGAGGGAACAGGCCCGCTGTCCTGGCCGATGGGCCTGTTCCTGCCGACACCAGGTTGCCCAGATTCCTTCCCAACTAACGGGACGCCACGGCCTCCTCTGCGCCGCTCCCTGAGGGCCGCAGCAGTGCCTGGACGCGCCTGCCTTCCCCAGGCGGGGGAATCCCGGCCCGGCTCCCGTGCTGGAGGTGCTTGGTACCGCCTGTGTCTCACCTGGGCACAGGGGGAAGCTGACCGTGTCTGCAGGGCATGTCCTTCGTGCCTGAATCTGTTCTTGGCTGGAGAAACTTCAGACTGTGTGAAGGCAGCCCGCTGCCAGGGTAGGTGAAGGGATCTGCAGTGGGATGGAAATTTGACTGGGCTTCTTGACATTCCATCCAGCAGCCTTTGAAGCAAAAGAACTATTGCTGCAAGATGGGATCATTCACTGGCTCATGCTGTTGTTTCATATTCCAAAGAACCTTTTTTCTCCAGGCAGAGTAGGAAGGGCTTCTTGTGAGGTCTGCAGACGTGATTGTGTAAGATGACGGGAATTGTTCTGCCATGAGCTGTTGGGGTTTTCCATGAGAGGTGATGGTGCTTGAGGAATTGCAGGATGTAACTAAGTCCCCCTCAGTAAGAAAGGGAATTTTTATTTTCCAGTGATACGCTAACAAAAGCTTAGCAAATACCACAGATACACAGCAGCACCCGGCATGTTGAAAATAACATGACATAAGCAACTATGGCATTTAGTAAATAGCATGAAAGTAACATAACATTGAATAACAAAACTAAAATGAGAAACTAAATCTGTAGGCTCATGAAAGCTGACGTGGAACTGGAAGGTAATTTGGCCAGTGAGGGTGCTATACAGGTTACACACCTTGTTGTTGAAATCAGTACAGGCCTTGTACATTTCCTTGGTTAAATTCAGCTCTGCCAACCTCTCCTGTGAATTTCATGTTCTTGGCCAGCCCTGGTTTGTCAGTGCTTCCAAAAAGCCTCCAAGCATTTTATGTTAAGCTACACTCCACAGATGCTCTTTTTAAAGTATCTTTGACACTCTGAACATTGTAGGCACTGATTCTGGTGGACAAAGGGATAGATACATAAATCAGACCTCTTTAACACTCATTGTCCAATTCAAAACAGATGAAAGAGGTTGTTTATTTTTTCATCTTTCCTTCCCTTGCAGTTTTGTGATGCTGCCCCCAGTCTTGCTGTGTCCTTTTGGAAGTCCCTGGATATTGTAAGTGGTTTTGCAACTTTCTTTCTGTTCTCAGCACCACGCAAGCAAATGGAGTTACCACTTCATCCTCTTGACTAAACTATCTAGGCTTTGTCACATATTTCAGGTTTATGTATGTAAGTTCTGTAAGTGAGGACTTCCACTGCTGCTCTGGATTTTACATTTGTTTGATTTTCGTGTTGTTCTATGAGATGTTAAGTGTTAACCAGGAACATCAACTTGGATTGGGAAAAGAGGAGGGCTTGGAAGCACTCTGAGCATGTGGGAGGGAGACCTGGCATGTTCTTTTTTGGTGGATGTGGTCTGTTTTGTGTGCCAAGTGGGGAGAAAAGTAAAAAAAAAACTGGGGATCTGTATTACATTTTTTCCTTTTTTTAAAAATTTTTTTAACTGTGTTATTATGCCTACCCTAGAGACATTGGTTTTTTAGTGAGGGTTTTTCTGTACCTTAGTTTAACTTTGTAGCACAAGAAGATGCGGGGCAAGAAATCACTTGGAAGCTTGGCAGGTAGTGTATGGCTGAATGAAGGTGCAAGTGCTCTGCCAGGGTGCCCGTCCTGGGACAATCTGAGTGCCAGTGGCAGAAGCTGGCTGTGTGCCTCTGTCAGAAGGAGGAGCTGGTGCTTTGGCACTGGAACTGCTGGCTGCAGCCTCACACACTGGTGAACAGTTTGGCAAAGCACAGGGAGGCTGGAGCAGACTGACAAGTCTACCCAGAGGCAAAACTGAAATGCATTAATACAAACGTTGCCTGGTTTGTTTTCCCCAAGCAGATATGGTCCTAGGTTGACTCACAGGTAATTTTCCTTCTATTAATACTATAAAATTTTCAAATAAAACCAGTAATTTTTATAG
Organism: Leptocoma aspasia; assembly: GCA_013399835.1. Taxonomy (NCBI): domain Eukaryota; kingdom Metazoa; phylum Chordata; class Aves; order Passeriformes; family Nectariniidae; genus Leptocoma; species Leptocoma aspasia. Next base: position 9,274 of record VXAX01001457.1, on the reverse strand, counting down.
AAATGTTTAATTAGAGTGACCCTGTTAGAGCTGGGATAGCCTGTGCACTAGTTCCAGCAGTGCATGCTTGAGTGTAACTCTTTTTGTGGCGCATTGCTCTCAAAACCATCCTTTTGAATTCTGATTTAAGTTTCCTACATTTTCCTGTTAAGTATTGGAGGATAATACTTGTGCAGCATAAAAAAAAAAAGAACCTAGAAATTATTGTCATTCCTCAAGTCAGTATCAATTAGTTTTTGCACTTGGCAGCATTTTTTTCTTGTGTGTATAAATGTCTTTGCTTTCAAATGTAATTATTTGGCCAGCTGTGAAACAACTGATATTTTAGGAATCAAGCAGAATTTGAGCTCTCTAATTACCTGCTAAAAATTGAAGTCCTGCCCAGTTAGTGACTGTTGCCAAAGGGGCAGGAGGATCGCCGAGATCCAAGCAGCATGCCCGGGGGGCAGGGACAGGTGACCACCAGATGGCCCTGCTGTAGCAGAGAGCTCCTCAGTACTCAGAAGGGCTTACGCAATTTTTCATGTAGCAACAGTTCAAAAGAATTGGTAAAGTGCAAGTTACAGTTTACTTTAGGTAGAGGTTTTTATAGTGATTGAACTTTTTTTTTTTTCATCTAGGTCTAAATTTTTTCCAAAAAGGAAAAAATTATTATCTTTTGTCCCAGTCCTGCACAGATTTATGGGTTTATATTTGTTAGACAGATACTTGGCAAATTGATTACATTTCTGAGACTTGTCACTTGTATAAAATTAAGACAGTGCAGATGCATGTGCAGTATTAGGGAAACATTGTTTATTGGAAGTTCTTGGAGTTTGCTCAGTAAGGAAGTGCTAGAACTCAATTAATTAGCATTTGTTTAATTATATTTGTGTTAACTCATTACTGGCACTCTTACTGTGTTATGTTTAAAAAGCAGTTAAGAGAATTATAGCTAACTTTTATGTCATGGCAGAGTGATAAGTGCAGAAGTTACTAAAAACTGATAGACAGGATGGGATTTGTTTACCTTTAATAACTCATTTGTGTGTTCATGATATTCTGTGTAATTGCTGATTGTGCTAAAGGGTTTCCAGAAGTTCAAAGGACTGTGGGATGTGGTAAGTGTTGCACAAAAGAGGTCAAAAGGCATGGTAGTGTTATGGGTCCAATGTTCAGCGCTGAAAGAAGGATCTGTTTAGCAGAATGGCTATCTTGGAGTGACAATCCTGTTCTTTGGGGAAGTTTTTTCAGAGTTGTACTGTAATATACTGTGGGACTTGGGGCAGAAAATATATTAAAAGTACAACAGCATTTGCCAAAATGAAACCACATCCGTGGATGCTGTACGAGTGTTATATCATAATAAGAAAGTTATATACTGCTTTATATGATATGCTTCAGAGCAGCAGCAGCAGCAGGGGTGGTTTCCCTGCTGGGCTTTGCTGGAAGCTGCAGCATTCACCCAGCTAAGACAGGGGTGGAGAGCAGAGGGCCCAGCTCACTGTGGCTGATGAAGGTGGGAGGCAGCAGCAGCAGAGGAGGGGCAAAGGCCATTGCTCACTGCTGAGACCAAGGGGGTGGTGGAAGGGCCTGCGATGTGAGGGGGAGCTCGTCCTCCTGGAAACAATTTGATTGAATGCGCTGCATGAGACGAGTTGGACAGAAGCTCTTTATTAATAAAAGCATTTTCTTGGGAGACACGTCCTTCTGGATCTTGTCCAGGCACAGCAGGACCAGCAGTGACACCAGCACAGGTGAGTTCCTCATTCCCTTCTCCTTGTGCCCCACAAGGTGAGGTGCTGGGCCTGGGCTAGGAGAGCATCTGCTGCGCTAGTCCCTCCGCTCGGCTTCCATGGCTGTGTCCTTCAGAAGAGCAGGACAGTGCGGATACTGAAAAGTGGAAGGGAAGGGAGGGTTTGCTGCAGCTCGGGAGCAGGCAGTGTGGCAGGCAGGTGTGCCTGGGGACCAGCCACCTTCTTTGACATCCAGGCTCCTCCTGACTGAGCTGCATGAGGCATGCAGCAGCGGGGCAGCCTTCAAATCCCTGCTGAGGGGAGCCCCTCAGGGCATAAGGGCACAGGATCTGTGCTGAGCTGAACCATGAGCAGGAGGGTTCCCATGGGCTCTTCCCTCTGGGCTATGGCAGATCTTGCCACTACTCAGCTGTGAGGCCCTGCTTTCTCAAAAGGCTCAGGTGCTCTTTGGGAAGCCAGTGTTACATGCTCTGCCTGTTAGAATTTTAGGAGGAGGTGTTGAGGTTTGCTGAACCTCCTGCTGGTCAGGGTCTCACCTTTTTCCTGCACGTAACAACTCAAATCCCTCATTCACTTTAGCGAAAGGCAGTGTGTGCGTGATCAGCAAGTCTGAGTTGAATTTCTTCTCCAAATAGCCAGAAACTAATTTGGGGATACATTCTCTCGTCTTCCAGCCTAGAAACAGGAGAAAGCAGCTGCGTGAATAATGGGAGAAAGGCTGTTTTGGTAAGGTAGTGTTACTGTGAGGGTCAGGACTGAGTGACCAGTGCTCGTGCCACACACTTGTGAGATGTTTTCTGCTCTTTAGGATGAGTGGGTTACTGTGTGAAATAGGTAGAGGTTTATTTGCATGTCTAATGCTAATGTTCAATACAGGCAGTACAGTGCTCCTCTTTAGTTGTCTTTTACTTGAAAACCCTCTTTTACTATGATTTGTCAACTACCATAAAAGGAAAAGCAGAAATATTAAAACTGCTTTCTTCAGTTTGCTACCTCCAAGTGAAGTCCCCTTCCAGGTACGCCCAGTCAGCAGAAGCATGGGATCAATGGAAATCTTTGAACCAGAATCCAGTACTCCAATCATCACACAGACGCCAGTGCTCATATTGCAGGAAGCCAAGGCAGCAATCTGATGGGACAGGCAGGAGAATTAGAGAAAGCCCTGATGAGTTGGTCAGGAGAGTGCTCTGTTTGTGCAATCTCCTGCTCTTCCCTGGTAATCTGGAAACACACATCCCCCCTTGTGGAGCAGACCTGGAGAGCTTGGGGCCTCTTTTGAGATCTGTACACTGTTTTATCCCCAAGGCAGCAGCCTGCCTTTCTTCATCCAGTGTGCGGGCAGCAGGCGAGGAACTTCCCATGGAAGGGAATTTTGCCCTGAGAGGAGCCTGTGATGATCTGGGAGGGAGGACAGGTGCTGAAGTGCCACCTACCATGGTGTCCTCACGCCCGATGGCCTCAAAGGAGTAGTCCACGCCCTGCCCGGTCATCTCAGTGAGCACCTCCTGGATGGGCTTCTTGAGGTCTCGAGGGTTGATGCAGTCAGTGGCTCCCAGCTCCTTGGCCTTGGCAAACTTGTCCTTGTTGATATCCACAGCAATGATGCGGGAAGCTCCAGCCGCCTTGCAGCCCATGACAACAGAGAGGCCAACTCCTCCGAGGCCGAAGACGGCACAGGTGGAGCCTGGTTTTACCTGCACAGAGGGGACCCTGTGAGTGTCCAGCAGGAAGAGGAGGAGGAAGAGGGGGGAAGGTTTCTTTTGCACAGGATTGATGAGGTTGTGAGGGTGACCGTGGGGTGCTAAACACGCCTGAATACCAACCTTGGCTGTGTTGATGGCAGCCCCATAGCCTGTGGAAAACCCACAGCCAAACAAGCAGACTTTGTCCAGAGGTGCCGCAGCATCTATCTTGGCAACGGCGTACTCTGGGACCACGGTGTATTCTGCAAAGGTGCTGACCCAGAGGAAGTGATGGATCTGCTTTCCTTTGCAAGAGAAGCGGCTGCTCTTGTCTGGCAGCAGGTTTTGTGGTTCAGAGATGCTGTGGTGAGATGCAAGTATTTGTATTTGATTGACTGAAGCACTGATGGGGGTGTCAGATTTGTCCTAAAGTCCATCCCTTGTAGGTGTAGGGGAAGGCAAAGTAAACTTACTGGGACTTCTGGCAGAAGTTGGATTCAGGATTCTGGCAGAAGCTGCATTCCCCACACTGAGGGATGCAAAGGGGCATGACTTTGTCACCTGGAAGTAAACAATATCCCGTGTTAGGTGGCTCTAAGGATGCTGCCTGTGTGAGAGCTGATTCCTGGCCATGTGTTTGTGTGTGTGTCAGTTACCTGGTTTCATAGAGGTCACTCCTTCTCCAATGCTTTCCACAATTCCAGCTCCTTCATGGCCAGGGATAACTGGGAATTCTGCATTGGGAAAGCAGCCTTGCAGGAGGTGTTCATCTGTGCGACAGATGCCTGTGGCCACAAGCTATTTGGAGAGGAAAAATCAGATATTCTGGCATCTGTCTTACTCAGTTTATGGAAGCAATTTTCTCAGGGGTGTTATGATGCCCCCTCAGTCAGTGCTGGCACTCTCAGTGTGCTGTGGCAGCACACTGAGCCTAGGCTGGGCTTTCTCCTTCTGCTCACTCTGCATGCTCCATGTGTCCTTCCTCTGCACTGGGCTGGAGGTGGAAATGGAAGGGAGGCCACAGTGTGGGTATCAGGGCCCTGTCCAGCAGAGCAAGGGCTGGAGACAGGAATTCCTATGTGACAGCTTAGGCAAGGATTAGTCCAAAAAGGAGCCCCTGGCAGATGGTGCATTTGAGCCAAGGCAGCTCTGGACAATTAAACCTCTTGGAGGACACAGATCCCTGAGTTATGCTGAAGGTATAACCACAAGAAGATAAATTCCCACAAGGAAGGAAGAAAAAATTATTGAAATGTATTTTTACCTTGATCCGGACTTCCCCTGCCTTTGGAGGTGCAACTTCCACCTCCTCAACAGAGAGTGGTTTACCCGGGGCCCAGGCAACAGCAGCCCTGCACCTGATAACCTGGAAGCAACCGAGAGGAATACATTGCATGGGAACATTTGCCTTTAGCACACGGCTGGGGGAAGTCATTCTGCAATCACCTGAACCCAAGTTGTTCAAACTTGGTGATGCTCAGCTGCACCTGAAACCAAGTGATGTCCAATAAACACTGGCCTAGTTTAAGGTCTGAGGAAACCCCATTTGTGGTTTGTCACCCAAAGAGTATCAGGTAGAGCCTTGGAAAATTACTGGGTTTTGATGTCTTTGGTGGATTTTCTATAATATCGCCATATGTTACTGGCCAGACTGTGCTGTTGTGGGGACTGCGGACCCTACCTAGTGGAAGTGCCTATGGAAAGCTTTGATGTCAGCCTTGTGACACACTGGGCTGAAGGTGAGTGAGAGGGGTTATGGAATTCTCCCCATCTGATTGGCAACTGGATAATTTTTTTCCCTTACTAAGGCTTCATTTGTGTGNGCGCTGGCTTATCTGTGTCGGGTGCTGGATGCTGAGGAGCTCAGGGAGTGCTGAGGGGAGGAGCTGGATAGCGGCAGGGAGATGGAAGGGGGCAGAAGTCCTCCACAGAGGCTTTTATCAGTGACTCTGCCCTTGGGTCATTCCCTGCCCTCCTCGCCTTAAGAGCTCAGAAAGATTGGTTTATTTCTTCCAGTTGCTTCTGGCAGGTGTGGAGGGAGGAGATCTGTGGCACTTCTGGGGCTTCCTTGGAGTCCCCTTTTTGGCAGGTTGCAGTATTTGACCTGGTGGCCATTCACATCACAATATTTGCAAAAGGATTAAAAATTAATAAAACAAAACAAAAGGCAGTGAAAAAAAAGGTGTGGTGGACAAAGACACATGTCCTCCTGGGCTGAAGCTTTACTGTCTATGTTATTGCTGCTATTTTCACCAGAGCAATAAGGGCAGAATGTGTCAGAAGAGGAATTTTTTTTCCCCAAGGACACATTTGCTTCAGTCTGGTGTAACCAGGTTTGTAAGTGGGTTCACTCCACCCAGGCTTTCAGGTTCCCCCAGAGCTGTTTTCTGCTGAGGAATTGCACAAGGTGATGTATTGCAGGGATTAGATGAGTGAGAGCCTGTTGGAGGACCAGGCTAAAATGAGCAGCCAGAGTGTGATGTAACCCCCACAGTTTGAAAGGAATCTTCCTTCTGTATGGCTGAAAGGACACTTCTGGAATCCTAAGGAATGGGATAATTTCCTAGAAGACTGCCACTAATGACTGACATAAACCCCCTTTTTGGATCACTAGCCATTTAGAATGCTATAATCAGGAGAAGTTAGCTCTTTGGCTATTGAGAAAGATTATACATATATATATATAATTTTTTTTTAATCAAAAGACATCTGTTGACATTTGGATTAGCAAGACGGATTAGACATGATCAAAATGTAGCATTCATGAATGAGGAGGGCATTACTCTGTAGACTCAAGCTTGGCACACTCAGCTCTACAGTTGATTCACATGTCCTTCCCAAAATCACAGAATGGCCTTGGTTAGAGAGGACCTTAAAGATCATGTTGTTCCAGCCCCCTGCCATGGGCAGGAGCACCTCTCAGCAGACGAAATTGCTCATAGCCACATCCCAGTGGCCTCAAATACTGCCAGGGATGGGGCATCTGCAACTTCTCCTCAGCCTGTTCTAGTGCCTCAGCATTCTCAGAGTAAAGAATTTCTTCCTAATATCTGATCTAAACCTGCTCTCTTTCATGCCTGTTATCCTAGCAGATCACACACCAGATATCATGGAGCAAAAATACGGTTCTCCTCCAAGATTTTAATGTATTTTCCTGTGCCTTGCAATCCTCACTTCAGCCTGAAAGTGGGCTGATTTAAGTGCTCAGCCAAAATCAAAAATACTCTGTAGGCAGTTCAGACAGACCCACTTTACACAACTCCTGGGACATAGATTAGTTGGCTTTGATTCCCATTCGGTTTTCTGCATTGCACATGAGCTGGAAAGCAATTCCAGAGGGCAAATGCTGTATGGCTGATATCCCATATGGTTGGCAGGGTTTGAAGTTGAAACCAACAAATTTCAGAAGTCCTGTAACAGAGAATGAAATCATTCACCTGCTTCCTAGATAGCATTCCATACATATGGCTTGTGATTTCATCTCACACATAAGGATATAAATGTGCTATTTGTGCTGGCACTTCATGGCTCTTCAGACATGTCTAGTGTCTGCTGTTGAGTGTATAGCCTACACAATGGTTGTCAAAAGATCTTCCAAATGTGTAGTGTTATTTTTCCTTAAAACATCCATGCAATGCTCTAGTCCCCCCAAACTTACAAATGCACCACTGATGTGAAGACAGCAAAGGCTTGAGAATTGCTGTCTGCCCTGCTTGCAGTTGTTAAGTGCCATGGGGAGCTGGCACCTCTGCAAAACATTTGAAATGTATGTCATTATTGCAGGGAGTTGATACTGAAATCCTGTTGCTGTGCAGCTTTTTGTGTCTATTTCAGATAGAGGTTGTTGCTGTTTTCTTCTTATCCAGGGGAAATAGAGGGGAAATAAGATCAAACTTGTATGTCAGCAGGCATGGATTTAATGATTAACTTGTTAATGGCAGATCCTGTGTATCCACATTCTACAATATGTGCTATCCTGACTTGCTGTATATATTCATGTATTTTATAAGCTTTAATAGCTGATCTGTGAGGTCAGGTGCCAGTACACACAGGCACAGACCTCAAGGTGAGGTCTTATGAGGGCTAAGTACAAATGTTATCTTTTCTGCTGCCTGCTGCAGGCTTCAATAATTTTTAATTACAAGTCAGACTGTGATATTAGTGTCTTTATTAATGACCCAGCATTACATTTCTTCCACAGTGTAACTGGGCAACCTGTTTCAGAGACAGTTTTTGCATTCTACTGTGATGGACAAACTAGATCATATCCTAGCAGGTTTGCATTTGTTAGCAGTATTGATAAGTCATTCTTCTATAAGATGCCCTGGTGCTTTAATTTCCATTAGAACAGAAATATTGTGTGCTTCTTACAAAATGATACTGGAATGAGGCAAATGAGGCAAGGAAAGTGGGAGTTAGATCAACCCTAATATATTGTACCTAGCAGAGATATAAAAAAAATACTGATAAAGGTCTATTAAAATGAACAATTGATTCTGTTCACCCTCGTGAAGAATGGCTAAAGGGGAAAAAATGTTAAAATAGAGAACTGGACTCTTACAGCAATTGCTAATTTTGAGGCCATGCTACCATAGAATGATGGAAGATCTCAACTTGGACCATATTAGGACCATAGCCTTGCCCCCCCCTTTTTTTTTTTTTTTTTTTTTTGTGCTCAGAACGAATTCCTGTGTCAGGAATAGCTGTGATCATAGTAGGTCCTACAGAATCTCTGCAATGTAAGGAGGAATTTTACTTTATGATTTCTGATAGCCTAGTTATAGCACCTCTAGCACCCACATTTCTCTGTGATGGGACACAAATGCACATGTAATGTTTCTTCCCCATTACAGTCCGTAAATTTCTCTGAGGTCATTCCAAGATCAAAACTAGAGCAGGAGGAAAAACCTCCAGACTAAGATCAGGATCTAAAGAGGACAAATAAAGAGGATATGAATCAAAGAAGGAAAAAATAGCAGAGAATAGTACAGAGCAAAGTGATAGGTCTATAATAGTTACCCATGGTGACATCCACATTATTTGTTTACCCCTTGATTCTCACCCAGAGGCTCTTAACTGTGCCATTACTGTTCCATATATTCCAACCCTTCTATTCCATACAGTGCCATCCCCTGCCACTTCTGCCCTGCCTTTCCCTCCTGAAGAGCCTGTAACCATCCAACAGGGCTCTCTAGTCACAGAACTTGTCCCACCAGTTTCACTTATGCCAACCATATCAAGTCTCTGGCACTGGGCAAAAGCTTCCAGGTCATCATTGGTTGTTCCTCAAGCTGAATTCATTGGTATAGAAACATTTTCATCAAAAGTGGTACTTTGTAGCCAACACTTGTGAAGCAGATTGGGGGATCCCCTTAGTGCTCCTTTCCTCAGGTTTTGGCACACAATCCCACTGGTCATTACTGGCCAGCCTGGTGTTTTCCCATTCCCCTTTCCAGACTAGTTTAAAGCTCTATCAAAGAGCCCTGCTAGCTCCTGTGCTAGAAGTCTTTTTCCCCTCTGAGAAAGGCTCATCCTGTCAGGTGTCTGTAGACCAGATGTTGAATAGATCACCCCACAGTCAAAAAAACAGTATTTTTTTGCTTACACCAGCCTCGGAGCCATGCATTGACCTGATGGATCTGCCTATTCCTACCAGTATAATTCCTTGTTACAGACAGGTCAAGGAAATCACTACCTGTGTTCCTGATCTGTCAACCAATTGTCCCAAGGCCCTGAAGTCTCTGTTGATTGAATGCACTGTGTCGGATGAGTTTGTTTAAAACTCTTTATTAGTAAAAGCATTTTCTTGGGAGAGACATCTTCAGGATCTCGCCCAGGCACAGCAGGACCAGCAGT
>VXAX01001456.1:33230-63769 GCA_013399835.1 Leptocoma aspasia | reverse complement strand
GTGCCCTGGATTCCAACAGCTGTGCTCCCCTTTCTATTAGGAATGTTTATTGTTGGCAAGAACCTACTGAAATCCAAAATTTTGGGCCATTATTATGCCTACATTGGTCTGCAGGACCATTATTATGTCTCGCATTATGTCTGCAGCATTCCACTTGCTGGATTTCAATATGACCTGATTTATGGCCATAATGTTTTTGCAAATCATCCACATGAATTAGAACCTGTAAAATGCTGGGTGAATTGGAAGCTTGCCTAAGCATTACCTCTACCTATTCTTTCATTTTTTTTCTCCTTTTCTCCTATAACTGTTTCTCCAGCTGCTCAATATTCAATAACAGTAATAATTCAGCTGTTTTTTCAGACTTTATCCGTTCGCTCCCTGAGAAAATATAAAGAAGTAGCAAAAGGCTTGTGTTAACATAAATCATGGTCTTTGACATTTGACTTCCTGTCAGATGTTGCAGCAAAGAAAAATCCTTCAATTTACAAAGATCTCCCCATATTATGGTCTAAAATTTTGACAGCATGATCATGTTAGTAGTCCAGTATTCCAGACTCTACATCCTCCAATATCTACGGTGCATTTTCCAGAGCAATGTTAAAGTTTAACCTTTTGCATTTAATTTTTCATTTATGTGTACAGCATTTTTCACTTGTCTTTGCGGTTTCATATTAGTGATTTCAAAGAGTTTTGGAAATTTATTATGATCAGTTTCAACTGCAATATTTCTTTCTAAATCCTTGCAACTACTTCCAATGCAAATTACCTAGACAGACAGACAGATAGATAGGCAGAGACAGAGATCAATATAGTTGATATAAAAGTAGATATAGACAGATATAGATATATATATATAGATGATATAGATATAAATCTAGGTAGAGTTACAGGTGTTGATAGAGATATATGTAGATATATATAGAAATATAGATATATATAATAGACACATATTCTTTTCTATCGTCCAAATCACTAACCAGAACTACACATTGTGTGCATTTTTATGAGACTAATGAATGTTACTCAGTTGTTTATGGAACTGGGATCAGTAATATGGATTGTACGATAGGTACCTTTGTTCCATGTTTCCCAAATTCACTTCACACAAAGATTAATGTTTCTGTGTTTCTATAGAGACATTAAACTGTTCAAAAAGCTGAAATTTTTCTATGCCAACCTTCCTTCCTTCAAAAAAGCCCCAACCAAATGAAAAACAAAAAAACTCCACCAAACCAGACATAGCTACCTGGTGATACCAGGTGATAGGTAGGTGAGCTACTATAGATATTCAGGTGGAAAAATTGAGGCAGGAAGAGAATTAGGTCAGGGAAGACAGCCAAAATGGACATATCTAAGCCTATAGGCTGTGACAGAATTCTCCTACAGGTCCTGTGAGAGCTGGAACGTGCAATTGCAAGGCCCCTCTTGAGAGACTTTGATTGATCATGGTGACTGGTAAAATGCTCAAAGACTGGAGGGAGCAAAATATGAGTTTCCTTCAAGAAGGTTAAGATAGAGGACCCAAGGAACAAAAGACCAGTCAACCTTACTGTGAAGCTGGGAGAACACTTAATTCTTAAGACTACTTTTAAGAACATATAGGAGTTCAGAAGCAGTCACCAAGGAGAATGCATGCTTGATCTACTTGATAAATTTCTATGTGGAAGTAACTGTCTATTGCAGTAACTCTCTGTTACTGTCTGTTTGGACTTTGAGAGGTTTGTGAAACTGTCTCCTATAGGATCATCATAGAGAAATTGTTGGTGTACAGGATGGATAAATGGCAGAAAACTGATAACTGACCAGGCCTGAAGGGTGGTGATCACTGGCAAAGAGTCTTGTTGGAGGGTAGTGATTAGCTGCATACCTTAGTGGACAGATAGAATTCAACCCTGTTAAATATATTTACTAGAAACCTGGACGATAGGGCAGGGTGTACTCCCAGAAACACTAAGTTGGGAGGAGTAGGTGGGTAATAGACCCAGGAGTTGTACCCCTGCCATTCAGAGAGACATTCACAGGCTGGAGAAATCGCCTGACATGAAGGGACCCCGTGAAGTTCAACAAAGGGAAGTAGGGAGGACCAGCCCTGTGTGCCACTCCATGCTGCAGGCTGGCCAGGTGAGAAACAGCTGCAAAGAAAAGTATCTGGGATTCTGGGGAATATCACATTGAACATGAACCAGCCATGTGCCCTTGTCACAAAAAATAAAAATTATATCCCCAGCTACAGTAGAAGAAGAATTTTCAACAGGTCTGAGGGAGGTCTGGTACTTTCCCTTTATTCAGCACCTGGAGTGCTGCGTCCAGCAGGTCTGGGCTCTTCCTATTGGACATACCTAAATTCAATGAAAAACCACAAGGATGATTAAGGGCCTGTAAGATCTCTCCTATGAGGAAAGACTGAAAGAGCTCTACAATTTAATCTGGAGAACAGAAGCCTCACGGGTGTATTGTCAATGTATGTAAATACCTGGGAAGGGGGATGTGAAGAGAAAACGGCCAGGCTCTTTGCAGTGGTGCTCAGGGACAGGACAAGAGATAATGGGAATGCACGGGAACACAAGATTCTGCCTGACCATCAGGAAACTCTTGTTTGCTGTGAGGGTGGCTACACTAGAAGTTGCTGACAGAGGTTGCAGAGTCTTCATCTTCAGCCGTACTAAAAAACTATCAACACATGGTCTTGGGAAATAGGGTCAAGGTCTCCCTGTTTGACAAGATGAACACACTTCCCAAGATCCCCTCCAACATTAAGATTAACCATTCTATATAATTCTGGCACATAGTTGCAGAGTAAAAACTTTTCTTGAATTAGAAAAGCAGATTTTGCCAGGAAATTTTAAAATTATCTGTCATGGATAATTGTGTGTATGTAAGCATCTTAGGATACAAAGAATAATCCTGTCCCTAAAACCTGGGATGAACTGGTTTTATGTTTTCTACATATGGGTGAAATACATGAATTCTCCAATTCCCATTACTACATCAAAACTGTATCCTGGCTTTGAAGATTTTGATGTAACTGACTGGTTTCCCTGTAGAAAAATAACATGATCAAAACAGAGAAAACCCCCAAACACCTCCCCACCAAGACCAACCAACCAGGAAAAAAACAAATAAAAAACAACAAGCACACAAAAACCCACAAAAAAAACCCCTAAAACCAAAACCAACCAAACAAACTAAAACCAACCAACCAACAAACCAAAAAAAAACCAAACCCCCCCCCCCCCCAAAAAACCCCAAATCAACCAAACCCACAAGAAGAGCAACAATAAATATGTATAGGATTGTCATAAATGTATAATAAGGAAAGTGCTACTTAATGACATCACTGCTGTGCATTTATATGCCTACTCCTTTTTTCTGTTTTACTTTGTACCTTGGGACAAGATTTAATGTAAAGTTTCAGAGACCTATAGCTGTATTCATGCAAAAATTGTATCTTAAACTCTGTCTGACTATTGTATGTATTTATTTAAAGTATACTGTTGAGTTCTGAGTTTTTCTCCTGGCTCTTTCCAGTTGTTATTTACAGTCTCAAGAGTGCTGATGTGTCTTTTTGCAATTCAAAATGCTATGTCAAGTCTTGAACAGGCTTCTGTTAGCAGTCAGATTATTATTTTGGAACTAGATCAACTAGAACTAGATCTAGATCAACTAGATCAACTAGAACTAGATCAAATTTAGCTATACAAAATTACTAAAAAAATGTCTTCATAAAAAGTATGTATTTTCAAATATAGCATGCATATGTACCATTCATTTTTCCTCTTTTTTTCTCTTCTACATTCTGCCATCCTGAAGCTTTGTAATGCTGTCAAATTTCATATATTCTAAATGTGAAATATTCCCAGAAGTAGATTACAGTGCTAAATTGTGTCAGTTTAATAAGATGAAGTTCAACTCAAAGGAGGAAAAATATAGGATAAAATTTTTTCACTTGTTTGAAAACCAAACTCAAACTGTATATATATCATATTGACATATTTTTAAATAGAGGATGAATGAAAAATGTATATATGGCACTATAAATTTACATCCTTCTTTTCAGTGAGTAAAAGTACGTATTTACTGCCCTCAACAGCTTGCCCTATCAAACCTGAGATACACCTAAGGATTACAGGTATCAGAGGAGAGAGCTATAAATACTGCTCAGTATACATGAACGTGTTGGTGGACCTAAATCTACTTCTGATGGGACAAATGTTATCTATTCACTGAGTGCCACCCACTGAATGTCAGTAATAAATTCCTTGATTATTTCTCAGGATGAATAAGACTTTCTAAATCAAGGGTGTAGAGACTCAGACTCTAGGCTTTTTATTCATTTACATAATACACACATTTTAGTGAGCCACTTGCTAGTGTTAAAAAGAAAAATATTAAGCCACAAAACAAAGATATTGGATACAGCATGAAGCATGTGAAACAGGATGTGAAACAAACAAGACAGTTTCAGTAGTACAACTGGTAGTCAAATATGAAAAAAAATTATAATCTTGAAGACAGACCACTAACTTTTAAAATAATGAGTAATACAAGATTTTGGGGAACTTCCAGACTCTGCTGGAGCTTTCTTCTGGACTTGACTGATTATTTTTCTCTGGAAAAAGTTGCCATGAAGAAAAGTACCAAGACAGGGCCTACTTTTAAGTATGCTTAACCTATGTCCTCATCTTTTCTCAATTTATCACATTTCATCACATGTGAAGCTACCATCATACCTTATTATTAGACACTGACGTGAAATTCGACTAACAAAGTATATACGTTGTCTTCTATTTGGAGTTTCTTTATTGACCACAGCACTCAGGAGAAATACAGCACCTGTAATGCAACCAGTAACTGCCTTAAGAGTCTGAGAGAAGTAAAGGGTCACTGCAGGGCTTGCTTAACAGGGAAACTTTTAAAACTGAAGCAGCATGGCTGTGACTTGTCCTGCACACCTCAGGGCTCCAGAAGGCACTGAACCTACATGGGCTTCCTGCTGGTACAGGCTGCTGTCACTCTTCATCAGCTTGGCTACAGAACAGTTACAGTCTGCAACAGCAAGGTTAAATAATAGAAAAAGGGGCTGTCTGAGAAATCATTGTATATAATTCAATGAATAGAAAATCCTATGGAAAAATTGTGGTGAACAAACAGCAGAAAGAAAAAGAAGGATTGACTGTTATTATAATAGAAAGAAAGAAATTCAATGCTCTTTTGACGACAGTCTTGATCCACCTCTCCATCTAACTGAGTTTCAGTATTTACCTGTGATTGCCACATTGATTGTACTCTTACAGCTAAATGTAGGTATACCTGCTAGTGTCAGAAAAAGCCTTTGGAAACCCAATCAGTACAGAAATTGTTGTCTCCTGTTTACTTCATTGTATCCTTTTTTTAAGTCTTTGAAAGTCTGTTTAGTTACTGTGCATCTATGATCACTGATACCATTCTCAGAAATACCAATGACTACTGTTTTTAAAGGATGTGAATAATTTTATCTGAAATATGGACCAACCCCCCACCCCCCCCAAAAAAAAAAAAGAAACAAAGGCAGAATAGAAAACTGGGGATTATATCAACAAATTAATATTTTTAGTACTTTGAATCACATTCCTGAATTACCTAAATGCATTGAGGTTGTGTCTTTCTACAATATGACATTCCACAGATTTCACTTTTAACTTGCAGCAGGTTGACAGTGACATTTGCAAGATATTTTAGCTCTCTTCAATATCTGTTTTATTGTAGCAATACTTTGGTGCATTTGCTTAAGGCTAAAATTTTGACATGGATCTCTGCAGCTGTATTCTGCTAACACTGAAGGAAGCAGAGTTTCATTTACCCTTCAGAGTGCCTCTGCCTATAATTTCATGCAAAATCCCCTTGCTTTTTCATTAAGACTTCCAATCCCAGTGCTACTGTGTAGCTTCTTCTGGGTTAGAACTTGTTTTAAACCAGAAGAAGATGGCATATTTCTCTGTGCTATGGGATTGCAGTAGACATATATAACAACAAATTCATTTTTGGATATTATTTAGCTACCAGATGCAGTGCTCATGGACAGTTCATTTTGAGCTCAGTCTAATGAACTTGGTGAAAAGTCTTGAATTTTTTCAGCCTGCTTTTTCTGTCAGTTTCACTGTGAATATGGGACAAAGTACAGAAACCAAGAATCCAAAACACATCTAAGTTACTTACTTAATCAACAGCCTCTCATTTCTCTGATTCTGCTGCTTTCCATTGCAGCCTTGGGACTGTATTTTTCTTCCAAAACACTGTGAATCCAGGGTAGACACTGTAGAGCAAACTACTATATAATACTAAATCACTTCCTTCACAGTGAACAGAAAAAGCAATATTATCAACCAGAAATATAATTCAGGGATCTTATGCTACTTCCCATGTTAGTTCTGCTAAGCCAAAGGTACAAGAAATGCAGAAGAATTCACCCAAAGACATGAAACCTGACTGTAAAAGCAGACTGAGTCCTGGAGTGCTCTCATTAAGTTTTTCTCAAAATACTTTTAAGGACTTGTTTTGGTATGCTGATGATAAGAATTAGTCAGAGTACCTTTGTTAAAACTGTTTATTTGACATTGAAATATAGCATTTAGATTTCTCATATAGGCAGAAAATTTTTCAAGGTCTGACAATCATTTTTTAGTGGCTCCAGTCATATAATGGATAGTTAAATATCTGTTGTGGAAAGAGGTTATCAAAAAAGCTACAAGGTTTAGGAGCATCTTATAGAAAAACACAATTTCCTCTATCACAGTGGATCTAACAACCTGTGTGGTAAACGAAGCAAATGTACTCAGTGTTGAATGCAAACCATACCACCGGCTTGATTGGAGATAAAATAGGTATGAGATGTAGTGTGCACATGGTTTCTCTGCTAAAAGCTCATTCAACAGTTTTCCCACAGAGTTTGAGCAAAAAAAAAGTCAAAGACAGTCCTATATAATGTTAAAAACATATTATTCAATTCATAAATTTTTTTTCTCTGCTATAGCTGCAGGCCACAGTTCAGTTTGATTTTAAGATCAAAGATTAGGCTAGTGACTGATAGGCTACTACAAGTTTTTGTCTTTCCCAGCAATGCAAGCGGGAACTTAATAGCCCTGACCTTTTGACTTAAACAGCTGAATTCAGATGAGAAGTCATTGAAGTGACACGAGTACATTCTTGCTGCATTTATCCTCCTCGCCCCAAAACTTCCTAAGGAGTCACATTCCCTGAATGCTGCAAAAGTGAACAAAGATGATGAAAATCTCTTCTCCAGAAATCCTGAAGTTTTCTTTCTGGGGTGACTCAAGTCCAGTAAGAGTTTACTTCTTATTTCTAGTCCAGATTTTTATTTTGTCTAGTTTGGAGAACAGGAGGCTGAGGGGTAATCTCATTACTCTCTACAGGTTTCTGAGGAGAGGACATAGAGAGGGAGCTGGCAAGCTCTTTTCCCTGAGATCCAGTGACAGGATGCAAGGGAATGGGTCAAGGCTGCATCCAGGAAGGTCCTTGACATTAGGAAGCCCATTTATTTTAATGACAGTGTGATCAAATCCTGGAACAGGACTCCTAGAGAGGTACTTGATGCCCCAAATTGGTCAGTGTTTAGTAGGTACTTGGACAATGTTCTTAATAACATGCATTACCTTTTGGTCAGCCCTGAAGTGGTCAGGCAGTTAGACTGGATGATGGTTAACACATCCTTTCCAACTGAAATATTCTGTTTTAATGTATTTTGTTCTAGTATGCTCTGTTCTGTTCTTTTCAGAATTATACTGAAAGTTTCTGTTAACACATTTCTGCCATAAATACCTGCTGAGAGAAGTTCCAAGATCTTAAAACTCATAGGTTTGTTCCTTGGCATAAACTCTGTGTTCTAGTAATCTGTAGCACCAATATTTAAGTCTATCCAAGCCTTACAGATTTTGTAGTAAAATTAATTTGATTGGGTTGCTTGTTACAGTAGCAATATTCATTCTATACAATTTTAGGTTGAAAAGGACCTCTTCCAAACACTTTTTTAAAGCCGTAAGTTCAGCTGCTGATGTCAAATTTAAGCTGTTTATTTTGCAAATTTGAATGTACATATACATTCAGTAAAAATTCCTTGCAATGTCAAGCTTGATATAATTTAGATGTATAAAATGGTTTGTTCTGTATACATATGCCCCCTTTCAAACATTTATACATTTGTATGTATATACAAGAAAAGATGGAGCAATGTGTACGAATAAATATATCAATAAATATATCATATATCAGTCAGGTCATCAGTAATTAACCAATTGACTGTGCTTATTTACTTTCTAAACTTTAATAAAGTAAAAATTTAATCTGAAGCAATTTAATCTGAAGAAGGTAATGAAAGAGCTATGACAATATGCTGAAGGACAGACATCAAGATTATGAACATATTTTAGAATTCATTACACACAAAAACATTAGATGTATTCTGTAATTTTGTAGGAAAGATTTCTTTAAATTAACAACCAGGCTCAGATTGAGAAACTCTCTGCCATGAGTTATATTTTGTGATCCTGTTCTATGGTGTTTAACTCATTATAAGCCCAGTGCATAGCCCAGGTATGGCTGATCAAGTTGGAAATCATCCTCGTTAATGGAAGATCAGATTCTGTTGGCCAAGCTTGGATCTTCAAATGCTTGGAGCAATTGCTGGCTGATTTGACTGTCTATAACCTCACCTCAGGGATGAAGTGAGGGGGAAAAGCTGGCTAGGGCACCATGCAAAATCACATTAGGACCAGAGGACTTTTTCCCACATAAAATGTGATGAGACTGCCACCACTGGGTTTTTTTTGGCTTATGGATCAGACCTGAAGCTCAAGAAGGAATTTTGCCTTCCACCATAGTTGCATGAAGCAGCGTCCTTTAATGTTAAGTAACTGGTTAAATAACTAAGTCTTTTAAGCTGCCAGGCATACCTATTCTGGTGGCATTCACAGTCAGCATGAAATCAGAAAGATCTGAAATATGAAAGACCTGGATGCCCTGGAGTTTCCAGAACATGGTCAAATCTTTAGAGATGAGACAGCTATAATCTTCAGGTTACATCATGCCCCCTGCATGCAGAACTGACCATTCTAGTGCAAGTACACTGATAAATCCTCATAGATCTTGCAAGTTACATAGCTATTTTAGAATTTAGTGCTTCAATTCAAATTTAGGCCAGTATCTGTTGTTTCAGTATGGTACCACTTAATGTATCTGCAGTATTGGAGACCAAAAAGATTGTAATCTCATCAAGCTCTTCACGTGGAAACCACAGTGAGTGATATCTTCAAGACTTTCTTCGTAATGTCCAGTGCTTCAACTAATCAGACAAGAACTTAGGAATTGTGACAAGAAGCCAACATTTTCTTAGCATCATCTGTCAGAACCACGTGGTCATGGAGAAAAGTAAATACACAGAAGCCCCAAAGTATTTTCAGAGACCTTACTGTTTACATACATGTATTAAAGTATTAGCATTCTGAATTAAGCAAAATGCTTTCACATCCAGGACTCTGTGCCTGAGGTACAGCAATATATATAAATTCTCTGGCTGAATTCAGACTAAATAAGAGTAAATCTCGTTCTTGTATCTTAAACCAATTTAAAAAAAACAACTAAACAAAAACTCAAAAAACCCAGAAAAACCCCAAACACTACAACCGATACTTATCTGTAAAGACAACAGTCTTTGAAAGGTAAATATTTAAACTGCACAAATATAATAAGATTAAATGTTTGGGATCTGTGTAAGTACAATAGCTTTCAGGTTCAATCTCAGCCAATTTAGAAACCAGAAATTTGTCAGCAACTCTCCAGCATGCAAAGGCATTATCACAATCTGTTCTACACCAACATTGTTAGCTGTGTAGTAATTTTGTTTCTACTAATGTGTCTGCCCCCTCTGTTGAATATGGGACACAGTAGACTGTTACCAGGTACTTGTGGGATATCCTGTTTTAAACTGTATTTTTGGACTAGGAGTCCTGCAGCAGAATTACAACAAAAAATAGAGGTATTGGTTGTTAGAAGCTTTTCTAGCAGGAGCAGAAATATTACAGAGAACTTTAATTTGTAATGCAGAAAATGAAATTATTTTCCTGCTATTTTAAATGGTGGTTCAGAATGCAATTGAACATATTTCTGTTCCACATCTCTGAGACTTTCAATGCTGATTGTTGCTACAGAGACTACAGATGTGACATGATATAGGTATGCCATAACCTTAGTAGAAGTGGTTTTCTGCTAAGGAGAGAATTGGATCTTGTTGAAACAATAATATTTCAGAAAACAATACTCAGTTTGTATAGACACCTTCACTTTTGTATTTATTGCGGGCAGTATGCTATCCTGAAGCCTCTGCTAATTAAGGATGTATTGTAAGGCCAAATATTATTGTATCCTTGATACTGTAGGCCAAATTGCAATACAATTTCCCTTGTGTAACAGCCAAATATATTGATGTTGGTATTTTGAGTAGTACCAGGAACGGAGAAGCAAGGCTGTTCAAGCTGAAGCGGGAGAACCAGACCTTATTTGTAAAATGCAGGTTGGAGTTCACTGTCACAACTAGATTTTCCAAATGCATGGGAGAGGCCACAGTGATAACATTAGAAGATACATTGAAAACTCTGGATAGCCTCCACATTTTTAAGATTATGTAGCAAACAAAATTTTGCTCTCAGAGTGCTGACTTTTAAAAAATCTGCTTTTGCATCTGATGAGTGGCATCATTTTACATTTATCATCATTAGGAAAAGGATATTTTAAAATAAATGTGAGATCATGTATATTTACCTTGTAGATGTTTAGGCATTAATTTTTACTAACAGGTCAGTAAAAAAATTTTTTTACTCAGCTCTGAAAAAAAAATTTTTTTAGATAATTCTTAAAGCTTGTTGGCAAAGAAGAACAGTTGCCCTTTAAAATGCATACATACGGACAAAAAAATTAATTTGTCATCAAAAATGTCACTTTCCACTGTGGGGAACTGCAAGGAGTTATTTTAAAAATAGATGATCGGGAATGAAATAAAGCCAAACGAGGCACGCATTGTATCTGAAAACCATTTATTGGTAATGAAAAGACCAAAAAAAAAAGAAGTTACCCCACTAGAGAGGGCTAGAGAAGACAGAGCAAAAGGAATACAAGAGGGAGACGAAGGGAGAAGGGGAGAGAGAGAGGAGACAGAGGGAAAAGCGGGCTTTAGCCCCGGGAATGCCGCGGGTGTCCCGAGGCGCGGCTGGGCACGCTGCCGGCCTGGGCACGGCTCCTGCGGCGGCCAGACACGAGGTGAGCGGGGATGGGGCAGGAGGGCCAGAAACCTGGGCAGGTTTCCAGCAGGTTTCCCATCCGCGGCGAGGATGGGCGTTGGGCTGGCTCGGGGCGGCAGGGAAGCTGGATCAGAGGGGGCTCAGGCTGGGACGCAGGGACAGAGCAGGCAGGACGCTGGTCAGGGACACAGGGAGGCAGGACAGACGCGAGGGCGAGCCAGAGCCACCGGGGGCAGGAGAGCCGAAAGGCAGGACTCCAAAAGCAAGTTTGAAAAGACCCCAAAGAATCAAAAGGCAAGGGACAGAACAGCCCCCGGAGGTTGGGGTGCAGTTACTTTTTGTGCCCCCGGCTCCTCCCCGAGCGAGCCTGCTGACAGGAGGGCATTGGCCCAGTCCCTTGTCCCAGTGCAGTCGACTGGAAGAGGCCTTTTGCCATCTGACTGCAGCGTCTCTGGGGTACGGTGTCTTCAGTGTCCCCTGCTGCCTGCCTGTCCCATGCGAGGCATGTACTGGTTGCCAGGCAAAGTGTCCCCAGAGACAAGGCTTTCCTCCATCTTCTCCTGGCTGCCTCCTGGACATGGCAGATGCGGCAACCCTCCCCCACGTGCCTCTGACCACCATTGTTGAGGCACAACAAAACTCGTTGGCTCCTCACGTAAAAGACAAAGCTGTGTAAATGGTCGTCTCGATGATACTTGATATTCTGCCTCAAATGAGAGTGGACCCTGTTCATGTGGTCATATTTGGTGTTCCTTGATCTTTTCAGGTCATCCACAGGGGTCAATATCAAATGGCACTTTAAACTTTGCGCTCCTTCTGTTCTCTCACTGCCATTGCTACTGGAAATTTTAGTTTTTCAATAGAAAACTTCATTCATGCTTTTGAGTGTTGACATTTGTACATTTGCACATTTGCTTTCTAGGAGTATAGTGAATGAGGGGTTTGGCTGCTTATAACAAAACCCATCAGAGATTTGGCAAAAGCAGGTTTTGGTGTGAATTTGTGAAAATGTGATGTAACAGAGTTTGATGGCAAAGTTCTCTCTAGTACTTATTACAAAGTTAAAGCATACAAGGGAATATCAAACTAGAAGCAATTGGGAATGTTTTACAGACAAGCTGGGAATGAGAAAGGGGCTAAGGGTTCAAAGGATATAAATGCAAAGATAAGGGTGCAAAAGAGTTCAGCAGTACTTAATCATTGAGTACTTTAACACTTACAAAGTAATTTGACAGGGTTTACTACAATTATTACAATGACTTACCTATAGATTTGAGATAGTAATATTCATAGCACAACCAATTCATAGACACAGAGCTAAAATGATGTGTAAACTTTTCCTATGTGTATAAAGATCCCTATCAAAAGTTCACCCCAGGTTAAGTGAAATAGTCATATCACATTTTGTGTTTCCAAAGAGACAAGGATCGCACCCTGAGGAGCATGGAGGTCTGTGTGGGAGCATCAGCCTACTCATCAGCAATGATTCTTCAAGTACCAGAGACTTAAGGGTCTGTGAGATCTGAGAAGCTTTCCATTCATAGGGAGGTGCTGGCCCAGCCTGCTATAGTTCAGGAGAGTTCAAAGGGCTTCACTTAGGACTGCTGCTCATAGGGTTGCAAAATGATTGACTTGATCCTCAGTAAATATCCATTCTGTCCACAGCCCAAGTCAGTAACTACTAGGCTTTCTTCCCAAAGGGCATTAGCTAACATTCCACTAGGGCTACAATTCACAGCTGTACCACTCTACTTAGGCTGCATATTCAGGTAAATGTTTTACCAAGGCTATAACTGATAATTGCTTATTCCTTGTTTCCCACCTTAATTGGGTAGCAATCACACCTTGAGTGATCCCGAAGTGCCTCACAGCTTGACTGGTATGGTCAAGGGAAGCTTCACTGCTCAGGTGGTTGGTCAAGGCTTAGCAGGACCTGAGGATGTGGGCAGAGTGTGTGTGAGAAGTGCACGACTATAGTGAGTTCTAGGCATAAAATAATTTCAAGACCTTGGCTTTTTTTCTGCACTCTTTCCATTAACACATAAGATTTCTCTCATTTGGATCTGGATTCTGAAAACAACTTATCACACTCACAGATACTCCTTTGTTCTCCAGTGCTTCTGCAAGTGTTACAGGATCACTGAATGGCTGAGTTTTGAAGGGATCTCTGAAAGTCATCTTGCCCAAGCACCCTGCTCAAGCAGGATCACCTAGATCAGGTTGCCCAGGAACATGTATAGTAATTTTTTGAATATCTGTGGGGAGAGAGACTTAAAAAAAATTCTGGGAAACCTGTTGCTGTGCTCAGTCAACCTCCCAGGAAAAAGATTTTTTAGGACAGTATCAGAAATGGTGTTGAAAGTCAAGGTGTAAAATATCCTATTCTTCCCTCAGATACCAAGATCTTATTGTAAGAGGTTATCAGGTTGGTTATTACATCCCCTTGGTGAAGCCATGCTGACTACTGCTGACTACCTTCTTATTCTTCATGTGCATAGAAATGGTTCCAATAATTAGTTGAATCCTAACCTTCCCACGAATGGAGGTGAAGCTGACTTGCCTTTAGTTCCTTGGGCAGTACCCTGGTCCTGCCCATCTAGAAGCCAAGAGTGACATTTATTTTCCTCCAATTCTCCAAATTTCCATGGTCAAAGTTTATTGAGAGTGGGCTTGAAATTATTTCAGCCAACTCCCTTGGCACTCGTGGCTGCATCAGAATTTACAAATGTCCAGTTTGTCTCAGTATCCCCTAATCTGGTCCTCTTCACTGAGCATAAGCTTTCCTTGCTCCAGACTTTTGTGCTGGCCCAACCTGAGCTTGAACACCTTCAGAGATAGGGCAACCACAACTTCTGGAAAACCTATCTGACCACCATCATGGTTAAAAAAAATATTCCTTATATCTAATCAAAATTGACCCTCCTTCAGTTTAAAACCTTTATTCTATCACACAGGCCCTGCTAAAATGTTTGTTCCCATCTTGCTTATGAGCCCCCTTCAAGTATCAGAAAGCAACATTAAGGTCTCCCCAGAGCCTTCTCCTCACCAGGCAGAACAAACCCGGCTTTCTCAGACTTTCCTCATGGAAGAGGTGGAGTAGAGGGGCAGAACCACCTCCCTGGACCTTTTGGCCATGCTGCTTTTGATGCAGCCTAGGATTCAGTTGGTGGCTTATGTCCAGCCTCTCATCTGCCAGCACTCCCACATCATTCTTGGCTCTCAATCCATTCATCCTCCAGTCTGTGTTCATACCAGGGGTTGCTACAATCCAGATGCAGTACCTTGCACTTTGCTAGGTTCCACCTCATAAGGTGCTCATGGACTCACTCCTTAAAGTTGTCGAGGTCACTGTGGATGGCATCGCATCCTTCAGGAGTGTCACCTGCATTGTACAGCTTTGTTTTGTCTGCAAATTTACTGAGGGTGCACTCAATCCCACTGTCTACACCGCTGATGAAGTCATTAAACAGCACTTGCCCCAGTACAGACCTCTGAGGAACACCACTCAACACTGACATAAGTGGGGACAAATTCAGTCTACTTAAAAATTTAACACTCAAGAGGCAGAGCTTTCACAGAGAAAGATTTCTACTCCTGGGACAGAAAACTATTATTGGAAGTTAGTATAATTAAGCCTTGCAAAGTCTTGGTCTTTTTTTTCCTCCCAGACCTGCTTTATATATTCCTTCTTAAATTCTTTATTTGTTCTATCCCTTGCAATAAGAAAGCTAAAATAAGAAAAAGATATTTTTGGTTCCTCTATCAGAAGCTTTATATAAGAAGACTAGTGGTTTGCCTAGAAATATAATAAGTGACTTTTTTTACTTTAAAACCTGCTCCTGAAGGACATTAAACAGACCCAGTGGGAGGTGGATGATGTGGAAGGCTGGATCTTTGCTGACAAACCATGGAACATTTTTACTATAATAATGTAATGAATAAATAATAAGAAATGTGACACTCTGTTGCCATGGTTTATTGCAACGTATTATTCATGCAGCTAGAGAAAGGTAACCTCTAGTACAAGCATTCATTCTATCACCAGGGTACTTCTCCTATTCCAGAGGTCCTGACCTTATGTTCAAAAGCAGATAAAAGCAGGGGAAAGGCAACATCATGTGAGACTTATTTTTCAAGTCATCCTTAACAGTATTCATTTTATTTGTCATGGAGGGAGGGAAAGGCAGCGAGAGGAGGAGAGAAAAAAAAAAAAACCTTGGAAAATGAGAAATGGAATTCTCAGATGATGCAATGGGTGCAGCATGTTATGGGTGCATATGGGCACTACTATGTTGCTATGAACATATTATAAGTTTCTCTGTGTGTAAGCCTTCTGATCATTTTCTCATGGGAGAACATCCTTTTGCTGTCTTTTACTCTGTATAAGATTTCTGTAAACAAAATATCTGTGTCTGTTCTTCAAAGACATAGAATTGGTTGGCCTCCTCCTACCTATGAGGAGAAAGAGCTGAAATTACTTTATCTTTCTAATATTGTAAACTATTCAGACACATTTCTCTAGACGAAGCAGCAGCAGGAGCATGAAATGCTCTCTGCTGAGCAGATATAGAAAAATACTAGAATTATGGAGTCATTTTAATAAATCATTTTAGCCTTCTGAAATTATTGTCAAGAGTCCTTTCTTCAATGCATAAACCATGACGATACTACTAAGGACCTTCCAGGGGAGCACAGGGAAAGAGAAACTTGTAAACTGATTCTTATAGAAAAATTAATTGAGTTATTTGATACTGTCTGATTTAAATCTGTGTTCATTCATCTTCTCTGATTTCTTTTTAGTGACAGTGTTGTTGTCAAGTTTCCATGAAAACAGCTACACTGGTGGGGTTCACCCTTTTAGCCAGGTGTCTTCTGTCGGAGAGTTTGTGCCTGTTTTCTTACCAACCAAAGATGCAACTTCTTTTGCTGTCTCCCACTTTTGCTCAATACATATTTCCTTTGAAAATTATTTGCTATCCACAAGTCATTGCTTCATCAGTAATTTCATTTATCTTCCCTACAGCTGCAGTTTTGTACTGTATACCACTGAATGTCCTTTGTCCATGAAGTACAATGAAACAATCAGTCTGTCCTTTCATATATTCGATATAAATTCCGTGTTTATGCCCTTTAGGAATCTGTTCATTAATGTTTGGGAAGTGGTAATGACCAAAGGAGAGAGGGAATACCTCAATCTGTGCTTCTCATGTAGCAAAAAGTAAAATGCACTGCAGTCATTTTTCTGGCAGAGAGTACCTAAAACTTTCAGTGTTTTCCAAAAACTTTTTAACTTCTCATATAAATCTTCATTGGTAATAGGCAGAATTAAAATAGTAGTGCCTTTTCCTAGTCACTAATACTGGAAAAAATATGTATGAGAGCACCATTATAAGGTGTTAAAAATTGTCAGTTATATTCATATGTATATATTTAGGTGTTTATTTTTACTGTTGTCAGTCAAGTTCCTGGTCTGATTCAGTTAGTGTCAGCAAACACAATTAAAATTTGTTGACAGATGCAAAGTCTTATTAATTCTGTTCATTTAGAAAAACACAGAGTGCAATTAAATCATACTTAGTATAGCATATTTAAGAAAGTCAGAGTTAGGGTATGATCTTGGAGTATACAACACACTAACAGGATGGTTTGCCAAACACATTATTTTAAAGAGTTTCATCAGCTGAGTGAGAAAGACCATCCATCCCTCATATTTTGTAATGTGGTGGGATATTTAACCCTAAGAACTGTCTCATTCTTGAGGTCCTATTTCACTTTTGCACTCGAGTCTCATCAGAGTGTAAAATCTTGATTCGCTTTTGGATATCCCAAATTAAAGATAGACTGTAAAGTAAGGTGAGGTTTGTTTCTCTTTTCAGTCACAATGAATTTCACTTCTATGAGCACAAAACAGAATCACATCTAACAGTCTGAAATGTGAGACAAAGGTAACCAGGGTTATCTACCATGTTTTGTAACAGAGTAAAAACCAAGGTTTAGTTTAAAACAATTTTTATGGGTTTGAACATTCAGATTTCAGAGAAATTTTACAGTTCCAGAGTTGGCTATTTTCTTTATTTGCTTTTGTGATTTACAAAGTTTTGAGCAGCACTGGGATGTGTTACTACTACTAAATAATACTCTATGTGTTAGAGTATTATTTATTTTTCTCTAAATGCCCCCTTTTCTGTAAGTGATTTTCACGCCTGGACAGTTCCTTGTAGAAAAGATTCCACTAGATACAACTACCTCTGCTCTTAATATTCCACATGTCTTTGGGGGAAAATATTATACCTCTAAATAAGATTTGTTCTCTGAATGCAGGTAAGTGTTCCACAGTATTAGTAAAATTTGGATATAAGTTAAAAATAGAAAACAAACCAACAAAACAGGTGTTTCAAAGACAAAATGTTTTCAGGAGGTGTTTTGTGAGAAACAGGTGTTCCTTAAAGAATAGAAAGGAAAACAACCAACAGATAAATCTTTGGTTATGCACTTAATTTCATTTTGATTAAATCTTACTAACATAGTATTTTTTTCTTAATATGTTAACACAGATTTCTGCTGGTTGCCTGTGAGTCCTATCCAGACATTCTTCTCCCTGGTATGAATAGTATCCACAACAGAGCAAAGGCTCACTTTAATGAAAATTTGAAAAGAAGTTAAATTATAGAGTCAGGAAAAAAGTAATAATCACAGTACATCCATACTATTTAGAAAGAAAGTATTCAGAAAAAAAGTAAAAGAAGTAGTACTTTCTCAGGTTGTGTCAATTTAAGAAACATATTAAGAAACATTTCCACAGTTTGCACAAGTCTTGTGCAAACTGTGGAAACATTTTTTAGTTTTCTAAACTTAGGGGATTTTCTAACACAAAAGATATGAATAAATAAATAGGTGGCGATGTAAATAGAAGCATTTACAATGCTCAAAGGAGCACTAAGGATTTAGGAACATATGTGAATTTTACACACTCTTTACACACATCTGTACACCACTATATGTAGTATGAGAAAAAACCGGGTTGAACTGGAAGCATTGGACAGTCCTCAGAGCTATGATGTCTTTCTGTTAGGAAGATTTTGTGGAACAAATCCCATGACTGGAGTGCTGGCCTGGAGGGCTACAGGCTGTTCTGGAGTGACAGACAGGGAAGGCAAGGTGAAGGAGTTGCATTGAATTAAAAGGAGAGGTTTGACTGCACAGCCTCACCATTAGTGATGATGTGGTTGAGAGGCTGGGTTAGGGGGATAGAAAAAAGAGGACATACTGTAGTGGGTGTCTCCTACTAATTCTCCAGCCCAGCTGATAGCATGGACAGGTTATTTTACAGGAAATTAGAATAAATCTTTGAATCAGTAGCCCTTGTCCTGAGATTTCAACTTCTGAGATATCAACTTGGAAAATGATACAGTTGTGACAAGAAAGTCTGTGAAAATCCTGAACTCTGTGAAGATGATTTCTGGTCGATAGTACTCAGTGAGCCAATTAGAAAATATTCACTTCTAGAGTTGTTATTGTGAATACAGAAGAATTTGTGACTCAGTCCAAACTGTCTTCCCTAACATACGTCTCATACGCACCATGGTGATTTTATCCCCTTCTACAATGCATGAAGGTTTGATTGGGCAGGGACAGTTTGATGTGTACAGCTTCTGGTGCTAACTGTCCAGGTGGCCTGTGCTAAATGTACATCCCAGCGTTCAAAGGTGACGCCTTTGAAAGAACATTGAGCAAGACATTTTCTTTTATGAATAATATGATACAGAAATTCTGATCTGACTTATTGGAACTTTATTGAAAGCAATAATGGGTACTGGGAAGATAGAATGATATAGTGAAAGTGTAATTATTTTGTAATCTATGAAGTGGGTCATTGATTGCTATTGAAATATATTTTTGGTGAGGAAGTTTCACACATGGAGAATGAATACTGATAAAGGAGAGAACAGTTTGCTTATAGAAAAAATAGATGCTGAAATTCATTAAGTTATTAAGTGACAAAGGATTGCAAGAGGTTTTTTCCATTTAGGTTTTTTAACTATGTTTTGCCATGCGTGTGGAGTGCTGACTATGAATTGCATCTGCTCTAGCAAGATAACAGCACGAGAAATTACAAGGTATAACAGATAGCAAGGAGAGGTACAAGATATACAACTTAAAACAATGTTGATTAGTGGTTGGATCAACAATAAAGCAACATGGCAAATGACAGAAATAAGCAACAGTGTAAAGAAGGAGAAATTAACAGGAATTTCTGGTCAAGACAAAAGTGAAAAGGACAGCCCTATTACAGACAATAATTAAGGGTATAAATTAGCAAAATTATGATATCTAAGGAAAGAAAAAAATATATCA
The DNA here is from genome assembly GCA_013399835.1 of Leptocoma aspasia. Classification (NCBI taxonomy): domain Eukaryota; kingdom Metazoa; phylum Chordata; class Aves; order Passeriformes; family Nectariniidae; genus Leptocoma; species Leptocoma aspasia. Next base: position 44,126 of record VXAX01001456.1, on the reverse strand, counting down.
GGCCTGTTTCAAAGAAACAATTGTAGAGATGTGAAAAACTTGAAAAAAAGGGACTGTAGAAATAGCCAAGTTTGAGTTTCCCCTGAAGTTGTCTTATTTCTGATCTGTGCTTCAGAAGAGGAGAATAATCCTGTCCCTGTGCGTATGCCTCAGTTTGAATCACTTCTGCAGTCAGGGAACTCCTGGAGGTTATGAAATGCTTGGAAATGTTTTGATGGCAGTGAGGGAACATCCTGACTGTCAAACATCACATGCATTCTATAAGCATTATTGTACCTTACTAGGATTACCTGCATTTTTAAAAAGCATGAAGATTTTCAGCCTCCATCTTCTTCCTGTTGCATGAATGTCTTAACATAGAGTGTTTTGTCTGCCCTGCTCTTTTGTGGGAATGTTAGGAAGATTAGGAAGTACCTAAACAAGTAGAAATACCAATATTTTATTATTATTGTATAACTGTGCTTCGGAGGAATAGCTATACCTACAAATTTTGAACTAAAGCTTCAAATTGTTTGAGAATGCAATAATTTTTCTAAGAAATATATGATTCATGGGAAGAAAATAACAGCAGAAAAACCCTCAAACAACCCACAGTTTTTCTGCAAAATATACTCACAGCATTGAATTTGACAGCTACTTACAACAGACTAGACTGGTAAGTCTTTTACTCTGATGTCTCTTTGATACCATCTCTGTATCAAAAAATCACAGGAGCATGATAGTTCGAGGTCTTATAAATAAAATTTAGATACAAATATTATTTGCAATAAAATTTTTAATTGTGGTCTTAGTTTAATTTTTCTTCTGGACAATTTAATTCAGAACACAACTAATTAAGTTACCTTGGGAAATTTCTCAGCTAAAAAGTTCTTTTAAAAGAGTTCTTACCCTCTGGAGGACATTAGAGTAGTTCATGTGAATGACTGTCAACTTGTTGCTCTGTTAGAAATAGAAATAAATGTTGCTCTATTAGAAAGGATATCTCTATCATATTTTTAACATAAAGGAAATGAATAGTGCTATATTCTGTATTTTCATTCATTTGTTTTTATTCCCTGCAAGGTACTGTGAAAAAAAGAAAAGTGACAAAACCCTTTCCATGCCATTTCTACTGTCTTCTGGGCGTGGGAAATATGGAAAGGTATAGCTTAATGATCTGTGGTTTTGGCTCCATTCCTTTGTTTTTAATGTTTGACCATCTCTTTACCAGACTGTGGTTTGAGTATGCGCACACAGAACTCCTACCTTTACCTAGTAATTCCAAGCCTACTTGGCAGACTAGATCTAACTCTCTAGTCAGCTACATTTGCAGAATGAACCTTGTCAAGTTGCTTCAGGATGCAAAGTTGCCACCTCCATCCTTATCAGAGGCTTCCTTTGCTTTTTAAAGTAGTGAGGAGTAAGTAATTTTTCTCTGCTTATATTTCTTTCCTATGAGCTAGAAAAAACACACTCTTCTTAAATTTCTGTCTCATTGTTTTCAGATATTGTTTCAGAAAGCAGGTTTTTAGTGGATTTCTTCTGGACCAGAAATAGTATCTGGGTTGTGCCTGCTCTAACAGTGAAAAGTATGTCTTAAAAATGTGCCCCTCATTGAACTATTACTTTGGTCATGATGCAGTGTAGATAAGGGTCTTAGACCTTTTATCTGTAAAATCTTGATTTTTTGAATTTGTAGATAATTACAGATGAGGAAAAGCATTTTTGAATGGGAAAATTATGAACAATTTTCAGGTAGATCATGGGCAATCCTCAGCACCTCAGCATCTCTGAGTAACTTACCAACTTGCTTTTGTTCAAAATTGCATCAATCCTTTACAATTGGATCATTTTGGCACCAATCTGTCTATTCTGTAAGGGAACAGATTATTTTTGACCATTGTACCTTTAGTTCTTACTACTTAAGGTATATTGACTGAATTGAGAAAGCTCAGCCATATTGAAATAATAATCTTTTCGCATAAAGTCACTTTACATTCCAGCTTCATCAGATTAAACAGTTTCTGCTTTAAAAGAAAGGAAGTTTTAGTAAATGTTACTTTTTCTAAATCAATAGCAACAACAACAACGGTAGCAAACAGAGTAATTGGAAATAAGGTCCCAATTTAGTAGTAAACTAATAGTCTTTTGGACAAGGATGGGCCCAATTTTGTATCTGAGGTAATACAAGAGTGCAAGACAAAAGAGTTGTTGTATGCTGTTGCAAAATAAGGAGATTCATAAAAAAAAAAAAAATCACAATACAATCACAAGTATGTCAACTGTCCATGAGTTGTTTATATTCTTCAGTAGGCATGTTTATGCTGCAAAGACTGATGAACAATAACACAGATGTACCAGAATAAGGAAAACAATTATTTTTCCTTTTCTTATAGTTAAATTAAAGTGAAGATTATGGCACATTTTTTACCATTACTGGGAATGAGGAATATTAAAAACAGGGAAATTTTCCCTTATTATTTAATCTCTAAAAAACCCATAGCATAAAGCCCCAATACAAACCTGGATTTAAAGGCTAAAGTTTTCATAAGATGTCTACACTGTTTGGTTCTGATAGATTTCTTCCTAATTAAGAGAGTAGAAAACAGAATTGATTTTTCAATTGCTACCTAATTCAAATCAGAAATAAGCATCAACTTATCTTTCTTTTTCACTAGAGCAACTATTTAATGGTTCCTGCTTTAGAACAAAGGTGCCACAATCTTTCCCCAATGTAATAGGTTGCTGTGTGCATTACAATATAGAAAAAGTTATTGCTTATTTATTTTGTCTCAAGACAGAAATAATATGAGATTAAAAATATATTGTACGTGCTTTCCTTCTCCAATGACCCTCTCAACTTTATGTTAAGAAATAATAATTTTTGACTTAAAAACAAATATAGCAATGAAAAAATGTAAACTCGTCTTTTTCCTTTTTTTGTCCTTTGCCTTTTTTTCCACTTATCTCTAGGTCTTATCAGTCTGTGTAGCACCAACAAATATCTGCAGCCTGTGACTGCTTGGCATTTAATTGGTGTCTTCATCTAATCCATAGCTTTACATCCATGCAAATTTTGCATTAGGAAGCTTTTTCAAGTACCTTTGGGCATGTCCTACATGCGAACCTGCTGTGAAAAATATATCTCTAAATTATCACTGGATATTAAAATTTCATATTTGAGAAATATTATATATGGAAAAACTAAATTTTCAATAAAAGAATAACTAATAAACATTAATCAAATTAGTCACTCAGCGGCTAACCTGAGATTGAAGAAATTAGCTCTTCCTGAGAATATTCCAGCAACAGAATAATCAGAAAAATCATCATAAAAAGAATTCATCAACATTATTTCTTCTCAAATTACCTGTGAAAAACTAGTATTTTCCAAATGAATTATTTAATTTGTGAATCAATTTGAGCAGCTGTGATTAGAAGTGGATAAGGAAGTTTTTTTCTGCTTGCAGTAAGAAAAGTAGGTTGTAGTGCTCTACACATGAACATAAGAGGTGACAACAGGTGATGAGCTGTTTTATTAAGGAGGGTGACCTTATTTGCCCTGCTATATAGATCAAATGTATCCTTATTCCTTTGATTAAACTTCTATCTTGGAGAATTGTTTTGATTTTTTTTTTAATTTCAATGAAAATGGGTAGTTATCTCCAGGCAATTACCTTTGTGCTTCTAAAAATGTATTTGTATCCCTAAGTGTCTGTGTTGCTGAAGTTTCCATTTTTATTTGTATAAAAATTGGAAGCACAGTTCTCACTGATATGGTGTAAGGATTTAAAGAGCACGGTTGACTGTCTCAAACACTAGCTTTAGTGTTTGAAAGGGACTCTGCTGTGAGATAAGCACAGAAGGATGGTGCTAACTCCAGTTCTGGCAGAGGTGAGGTCCAGTTCCAGGCTTCCCAGTACAAGAGACACGAAGATAGTGGAACAAATCCAGCAGTCACAAAGATGACAAAGGGAACAGAATATCTCTGTTATGAAGACAGACTGAGAGGTCTGGGACTGTTCAGCTTGGAGAAAAGAAGACTCAGAGGGAGAACTTACCCATTTGTGTAAGTACTTGAAGGATGGGCATATATAAGGCAGTGCCAGGCTTTTCTGAGGGGTTAAGGATTACAGGCATCAGATAAATATTGAAATACAAGTAATTGCACTTAAAAACGAAAATGTTTTTCCTCTGAGGCTGTTGGAGCACTGGTGCAGTTTGCCCAGAAAGATTGTGGAGTCTCCATCCTTGGGCATATATAAAATACAAATACTGTTCAAGACAACTTAGTGTAGGTGGTCTTTCTTTGACCCAGGGCTTGACTAGATGATCTCCAGATGGTGTGCCATCCTCAGTGACAGCAGCTCTGTGCAGCTGATACATCTCAGTTCTGTGAAAATCAAGGACTTTCTGAAAGACCAGATACAGTTCTGAGGTAGTTGCATGCCTACAAACTTCATTAGTATGAGAGACCTTAGATTGGTCTTTTTGTCCCCTGATGTGTACATGAGCATATATGTTTATTTTTTAATCTGAGTATACTTGAAATACAGAAAAGTAACTTGAGTTCTTCAAGCAAGAATCACTTCATAAAGCAAGATATTTGGGCAAGATAAAAGCCCAAAAGATTAGGCTTGGACTTGGTTGCTTTCCAATGCAACTTAGATTTTCATGGTTTATTTAAATATGCATGAAGATTAGCTAAAGCAGCACCTGTAGAATGTTAGTAGATCGACATGACAAGGGAGTAGAGGGGCTGATAATATTGGAAGGTTATGGGGAGACAGAAGTATTTGCTTTAAATAGTTAAATTTTAAATTTAAATACTTTAAATTTACTTTAAAAACTATTTCAGTATAGCTCAAATTAATTCAGTTAAACTACACTGATTTACTCCTGGAACGGTTTAGTCCTAAACATTGAGGTGTTTGGGAATTTTGAAATTGTATCCATGGCTAGAAATTCTGCAAAATGTTCCTTTTATCTTTTCTCTCCTGTTGAACAGGAGATAATTCCTTTTATCTCTTGTTGAAAATTCTCTTCTTGGTTGCTACTTGATTCCTGCAGCTTTCTTAAACTCTCACTTCTTCTGAAGCTAGCATAACCTTCTCTATCTTTAACCAGATTTTTAAAAGGAAAGATTCTTAATGTCTACTAAAGACAAACTATACATACCTGCTTCTCTATCTGATATTTTCTACACCACTACATATTATTTTATAGGACATTATCTCAGCCCATCAAGTATTTTGAACTAATAATATGACTAGTTTATATGTTTTTAAACAAATGTGTAATATTTCACAGCACAACTTTCAAGTAATATTTTAAGTAACATGGCACTGTAAGACATTTCTATAAGATACTCTATCATTTATGATGTTATTTATGGCCAGGCATGATGAAATTTAAAAATTATATAATAAATAATTTGGAATGCTGACCTAAATTCTTCTGTGAAGTAAAATAGATACCTGAAATACTAAAACTCTAAAAAGAACGTGAAGGCACTCTCATCCAGTTGAGGAAACAACTACAAGCAAAAGACAGGAATATGAGATATAATAAACTTGTGCCAGACTCTGGTAGCAACGTAATAGGAACATAATTTTTTTCCAAGCTTTTTGAATAAAATGTAAATTTATTTAAATTTTTGAATCTATTAAATAATGGGGATTCATTTTCATTTTATTAAAAGGATCTTAGAAATGGCTCCCCTTTAAAAACAGAGAAAATAACTGAGAAAATAGGATTTGTTGATTCTAGAACTGATTATTACACTGCATGAACTAATGATGGCTGACTAGTGCTAGAATTAATTAATAAAGGTTTTGATAAAGTTTCTGCATCATATTATCATTACTATCACTCTATTTTTTTCCCCCCAAAGTAGTATTGCAGAGAAGATTCTCTACCCATAACCTCTATGGAGTGAGTTTGTAAATAACAGCTGAATGACCCACTCTTTTTTATATTAATTGTGTGTAGATTAGCTGTAAAAGGCCAGTCTTTTCTAAACAGGTAAATATTATTTTCACTTCTACAAACTATAGACCAGAAATATGATTCTCCAAATCACTGAAAAATATTTCTAGTCATACTACATGGTATAAATTAGCTAGATTGGTTTGCTTGCTGCTATGTAATGTTACAAGGATATGTATTTCTTACTCATTCCAATATAGATGTGATCATTTCCAGCAGTATTAATTCACAGAGCCACACTTTACAGTTTATTGAACCATATTTTTTCAACTTCCTAAATACATAAAATTCATACACTGATGTTTATGTCAGATTCCTAATGTGTACTATTCCATCAGAGATCTGTAGACCATGAATATTTTAGACATTTGTAAACATGGGTGATTTGAAGCAACTGAGCATGAAAAACTTTGAAACTGCAACCTCTTAAAACTCTAATGAGAAGCATATCCTTTGGATTAATTCCTATAATTTTGTAGACTGCTTCCTTTCCAGTAAGCCTACTCTGAGTTTTTAAGCCTCAAACCTGTATTCTAAGGTGCCATGAACTGCATCAGAGAACAACCTTGAAAATCTTGTAAATTATTTGTGCACCTCATATGACTTTTTCTTTCTCTTTCTCAAGATAAAGGGCAAAGTTCCAAGTGTTACTGGGTAGCATAGAATAGTAATTGTTCCAATTTTTATTTATTTATTTATTTAATCTGTGGTTTTAAAGCAGCATGAGATAGCAATTTATAAAAAGATGGAGGAGGTATTTGTGAGCTACAATGATATCTCACTGTGCTGTGTAACTTCTCCAAGAAAACTTTTAGGAGACTGAAACTTTTATGAAATTTAATAAGAGATTTTAGCAAGCTGCTGTGATTGTTTTTATGATATTGTTCCTATGTGACCAGACACTTTTGCTTATTGAGCAATTACAAGGGAAAAACACTGAAAGAAGAACAGGTCTCAAGATATTAGGAGCACAGGATTTAGAAGTAATTAAGTCCCCATTTCTTTATTTTTTTAATTCTAAATGAAAGGAAGTTAATTGATTGAAATTTTAATGATGCAAAAAAAGACCTCCAAAGAGCTCAGGTAAAACCATGTTAGCTTTACTGCTCTAAAGAAGTTAACATAGATGCAATCTTTTTTGTTAGTGTCTTACATAATTCTTAAACTGATTAAAACTTTTCCTCAGGCAAATAACATGTATTTAGCAATCAGTTCAGGACTAATATGAATTATATTTGACTTTGATAGCTTGCTTATTATGTTCATGGTAGGACAGCATTTGGGTCTTCAGTGGTCAAACGGAGCAGTCCCCTTCCAGGTAGGGTTTAGCTCTGGTACTTCCATGTCCATGGGATCAAGAAGCAGAATTTTGTTTGTCATTTGTTTGTTTGCTCATTTGTTTGTCGGCAAGCAGCAGCAGTACCTTCCTCTCCCTGATCTCCACAGACAGGTGATTTTTCTATTTTGTTTTCAACCATTGACTTGTAGGTTAGGGGAGGAAGAGGAATACTGAGGGACATACCTCTTCATATTTGTGGTATGTTTTATATCTGCTCTGCTTAGTATCGTTTTTGTTGCCCCTATTTTCCTACATAGTATTGATGATCTCTGATAATTATAATTTCCAGGTTTTAAGTGGACGAAATAAGAAAGAGCAGTGAGATGAGATTAATAATTATTCAGGTGTGGCAGGAAAGACTTTCTGGATGCTTTATGTCAGTGAAAAGATTTCAATAGTTGTCTGTTTAAATATTTCACTATTGTCTTCAATAACCTTGTTTGCATTATGAAGGAAAGAAACTAGGCATATCTTTTATGAGAGAGGCTACAACCTTTATAAGTAATGAGAGACTGGAAAGTGAATAAATCCTCCAATTTTAAGTGATGTTATCAAATAAGTTACAGAGATGTTTTGGTAATCCTGTGGTAAACCAAAGAGAGAGAAATCCTTTCAATTATGGATGTGCTCTATGATCTGTTGAAGACCACTCTAAGGATCTGCAAGGTTACTGGGCCACACCTCTCCTGCACAAACAATCAATTAAAAAACAACTTTATCCTTGTGCAAATTTTTGTATACTCTGCATGTCACTGTAGCATGTTGCTGTTCTGTGTACAGATTCTGCTGCTCAAAAGAACTGTACAAATATAAGAGACAGAGCAAGTAGCTCAAAGACTGCTTTCTCACTGAAAATTTTGTCTCCCCTTAGACAGGCTATCCATTCTAATCATGAGCCATTTCCACTGTATTTCACACTCCCAACCCTTCCCACAGCCACATTTTTACTTTTACAGGGCCAGAAGGCTGCCAGTATCACTGAGATCAACCCCATCTCTCCTCAGCTGTAACGGAGAAATACTCAGCTGAAGTAATATCAGAGCTGCTGCCATTTCACCAGCCTGATATGTCTTACTGACAAAGTACATCTTCACAGAGCCATCTTCAAATAGTCTACAAAACTCTGTAGCTTTTAGCTACATATTTTTTCATAGACTTCGGTAAGTGAAATTCTTTCAAAAACAAAATATATATTATCTAAAAACTTCCATCTAGCAATATTTTACATCAGCATAACTTTCTCTGGAAACACATATTTATGGAAAAAAGTTATAAGAGTTTCATCTAGCTGTACAACAGGGTCTTGATAATCTGAAATCTGCCCCCAGTCTCAAAAGAATTTGACAAGTGACACAGAGGCTGCTGATGTCTCTATTTACTAACTTAAATAATGTAAGTGATAGGGGAAATAAGCTCTCTACTATTGTAGAACTGCATTGTAGAACTCATATTTTGTTCAGAGAATTTCTTAATTATGGTTTGATGGGGAAACAGAAGCATCCAGAGCGATCTGGAGGGCATGATAACACTGGCAATTGAGTTGTTTGGCCTTCAACTCTGTTTTCTTGAAGGCAAATGAAAGCAAATAAACCCTTGGTTTGATAAGGTCTGAATATTGTGCCTTGTCTTCTACTGCAGTTTGAAATCCTGCAATAAGCATTTTCAGGCCAGCCTTGCTGTTTGCATTCTGGACAGCTCAAGACATTTGCATTTATTTCCCATTACAATCTACAAATAACAGACTATAGAAGGGAAAAAAGTTACTGCACTACAGTATCTGCAGACAGAGGAAAGAGAAGTGAGATGTAAACAACCATGAGCTTCTAACAATAACTCCTAACATCTGTATTTTACTCTTAAATTTTCCAGATTTTCCTTTTACAATGAAGCAGATCTATGAACACAGCAGGGTGTACATTTTTTGTGAGCTGGCAGATTTACAAGTATAATAAAATATGTCATGACCTGAGGAGAAAAAGAAAATGATAGAAATAAACACTTAATATGAAAAGTTTTTTACTAATTTAGATTTGAACTTGTGTGACAGGTTTTTGTATTAAATATATTTTTTCAGTATTCACTATCAATTTATGTGTATATAAAAGTATTTTTGTAAAAGCACAAAGATGTCAAAAGAAAAAAAATGCTATTGTTTTAAGGGAAACAATAGTTTGAAGCAGAATGGTTTAGTGTTCAAGTCATATTACTGTAGAACTGTAAAATTAATGTGTTTTTATTATTCTCTTTGGATTAATTAACAGTGTGATTTTGGGTTTTTTCGGTTTTTTTCCAGTTATGTTCAGTAATAAATGCATTGAAGTTCTAACTGTAAAAACAATATTTTATAGATGTCTTTGATTAAATGTCATACTTGTAGATCTATGAAGAAAAAACTCTTACACTATTAGAAACCCTTTAATATTAGAAAGACTACTTCTTCAGACAATTAGAACAATCAGAACTTCTTTCCCCTAACACTTTTGGACATTCTTCAGTTAAATCATAACAACTAGGTTATTCTTACTGGTTTATTATCTTAAACAACCATATCAGTATGAGGACAGACCTACAATAGAAACCATATATTTTCTTAAACCATTTGTTTGTCCTGTTGGTTTCAACAGTAAACTACAGAAACTTTCAGACTGATCTCCTGTTTAAGCATAGGCGGCTAAAGAACTATCTACGCTCACTAAAACTCATTGCTATTTTATCTTAGGTTTCAGAAAACTGACAATTACCTTCAACACCTCTAGAAGCTGGAAGTCCGGAAATGCATTTTCAAAGTAAGTCTCTTATTCAGAGGTAAGCTCTGACAGTTCTCTGAAGATGACAAAGAATCTGATCACCTTAAAAATGAGGTTGGTAGGCTTAGTCATGCTGGAATGTAGACTGTCTTTTTAGTGCATCCTTCAAAAGTATTTTTCCAGACATGCATGCTGTCATGTATCTCTTTGATTTCACTTGAGATTGACACTTTTGAGCCTTCTCTTCAGGAGGAGAATGCCCTCACTACAATTCTCTCCCCACTCTCATGAGAGTTGTGCCCTTCATCAACTTCCTTGCTCTTCTTTGGACGTGCATCAGCACCTCAACGTCCTTTTAATGCCACAGTTCATTGCCTCTTACGTGTCCCTGGACAGATGGAGTTTTGATCTATTTCAAAACGTCACTTAACTAAGATGTTTGTTTCAACTCAGCTGGAAGAAACGAAAGGAAAACTACTCCAAGCACTGCTTCAAGGAATTAAATATATAACTTGCTATATGAAAATGTTTAAGTAGATTATATGTGGGTCTTCTCAGACTAAGCGTGCTATCAACATTTAGCAACACTTATTGTAATTACCTGTGCTTTAGTAAATGATTCTATATTTTCAGGGAGAAGTGTTAATGGTCTTTTTTTTTTTTGCCTGGTGCACAGCAAAACAATGTTCCTGAACAACTTGTAGGCCTATGAAGGCAGTAATTTGCAATATGAACAGAAAGCAGGTATGGCATCCATCTTATTTTTCTGTTCTTTGAGAAGGAAGGAAGGAAGGAAGGAAGGAAGGAAGGAAGGAAGGAAGGAAGGAAGGAAGGGGCGGAAGG
>VXAX01001456.1:0-32628 GCA_013399835.1 Leptocoma aspasia | reverse complement strand
GAAAGAAAGAAAGAAAGAAAGAAAGAAAGAAAGAAAGAAAGAAAGAAAGAAAGAAAGAAAGAAAGAAAGAAAGAAAGAAAGAAAGAAAGAAAGAAAGAAAGATAGGAAGAAAGGAAAGAAAGTAAGAAAGAAAGAAAGAGAAAGAAAGAAAGAGAAAGAAAAAGAAAGAAAAAAAATTTAAACAAGAAAAATCCTCTTTAACAAAAATGCCATGTGCAAATGCTTATATAGTCTATATTCATTAGTATTGTTCTGTTTTCAGCCTTTTTTCTGGTTAACTTATGAAGAGAAGCCATTAGCTCTGCTTCAAGCCATCTCAATAATGAAAATTTGTAAGCTTAATTAGGGCAGAAAAGATGTAAAATTTAAGATAAAAAAAATCAATTTTTAGACATTTCCTGCAGTTCTGATGGAACAGATCATATCTAACAATATTCCCTGAAGGGGTAAATGCTACTTCAAACTAGTAGGCTCTCACTCACAGAATTCTAGGATTCTGGGAAATTCCAGAATTCAAAGAAGTGTGAATATTGAACAGGAATTGGAAAAGAAAAATGACCTTAATATTTCCAGCATATAGTCAGTCTAATGAAATGTAAAATTATGCAATGCTGATGATCTAGTGTAGAAGGAAACATATATTCAGTTATGTGATTTAGTTTAACACATCTAATGCCCTTTTTATTCCTAAAGAATCTGGAAAGTTTGGATAATACCTTCGGATGTATTGTCATAACCTTGTAAAAGACATCTAGAGTTTTTAACAGCATATCTTAACTGGATTAAAATAAAATAACAGAAAGATAACTCACAGAAAACAGAAAAGAAACTTCTTATTCCTAATGTGACAATTGCTGCTCTTTTCTGTGTATTTTATTGGAGGTGAGCATAGAGGAAGGTCATCGATACCTCTGCCCTTAAATCTGAGTCGTGAAAGTTTGCCTAGAGTTGCATCAGTCACTGTAGATCACTTATATTTAATCTTGAAATTTGAAACTAAATACAAATGCACATTCCTTTTTTCTCACATTTGAATCTTTAAAAAAAGGGTCCTCCAGGAGCACAGACAGGAAAAAAAAATTGTGTTACTGCAAGACTGACTCTTCTGTGGTTTATTTTTTACACAAGTTTAGCCTAGATCTGGATAACTCTTTATTCTTCCCTTACAATCTATCAGTCTTAAACTTTTTCCCCAAAGTACACATATCTGACACAAGTAATTATTGATTATTAATATTTTACTCCTGATAACAGAAAAAAAAGTAACAGGAAAACTGTAAAAGAAAAAAACTGAAAAGGAGTCTACTTTGTGAAAAACTTTACCTTTTCTTCCAAGGAAGATTTTCAAGTGATTCAGAAAAGATTCACCATTTTGATAATAAAATTGAAGACCTGGAAAACAGGTCACGATGTTCACATCTTAAGAATTACAGCTATTACAGAAGAAAGCAAAAGTGAAAAATGATTGGATTTATAACCACTCTCATAATCAGAGTAATCAGAAGATGTGTTTTCCCACACAAATTGGAAATGATATCACCACATGGATTCATTAATCTGAAACACAGAGAACAGGGCAAGCTATGTGTTACTTTTATAAAAATGATGTCATTTGGCAAAAAGGTTTCTCATGCATCAAGGAAAATGTAGAATTAATGTCAACATTTTTATTGCAGTTTCATAAACAAAAACTTAGAGAAGAGTGAACACAAAGGAAATCTCCTGGACAAAGTGCATATTTCTTCTTTAATCACAGAAAAAAAAGATGGATTTAGCCTGAAGAGGAATCTACATGCAAAACATACATATAAATTCTAGGTGAGGAACAAGAGAAGAAAACCAAACATTTTGCTCAGTGTAGATACCTTTCTGCAGGTACCTTAGTATTCCTTGACATACATAGATGTACAGTGTTGAAGAAAAGCTGTTTGGCAGAACTGGTTCCACGGTGTGTGGTGAAATGGTGTCATTTGTACCTGGTCCTCTAACAGGGTTGTTTTTTAACAAGGAAGCAAAACATGAGACAGCAACTTCACAGAAAAAAATATAGTATCATAGAATGTGCTGAGTTGGAAGGGTCCCTTCAGGATCACTGAGCCTAGCTTGTGCCATGACCAGTCCGACATGTCATCTCCATTTCCAAACTGAATGTTTGCTCATAAATATGTCATACGCTCATGTACCACACAGTCTCAGGAGGTGATGCCTTAAGTTTTAGCTTTCATATTTTCCAGATTCTGTGCTGCATTAGTGTGTAACTCTGAATTTCATATAAGGTGTTAGCAAGTTCTCTTCACGATGCAGTTGGACAAAACAATCCTTTTCCAGCCTGAGAACCAAGGACACCGTTGCAGCTTTAGGCTCAAGAAGTACAAACAATGGCAAATTGAGGAGAGCAGTCTGGGAAGATGACACTTCATAACCTGAAGCTGTAATTGGACAATTAACCCCAATATGTAAATGGACCAAAAGCTATAAAAGTGTGAAAACTCATGACCCGTTGTCCATCTTGGTTCCATCCTGGGTGTAGCCTCGCCCAGGCTCTTGTACTGCCCAAGGGGTATCCTTTGAAGGCCTTTTAATAAATACCTATTTTATTCCTTTAACGCTGTCTAGCCTCTGTTCCAGGTAGCCTCCTTAGGCACCAGAGGCAGGCATTGTTTCATTTTTATAGCAGTTGTGTAATACAGGAGACCTGCAATAGGTATGGATGACATTATTAAAACAGGTGTTTTGCTTTGGTTTAATGTCCAGAGTTCATAATCTAATTATATTTCATGCAGTCAGCTAAAAATAAACCTGTGTTGTCACTCTCACTTTGCAGCCTTCTGATGTTTTCATTCTTGTGATAGAGTTTCTCACACTGCTTTTGTAAACATGCACATGTTTTTCTAACTGTCTTCTTGTTTTTCCTTCTTTCTCCTGGGAGGAGAAAGATTTGATGGACTTCGTCATTGACCAGTGTGGTTGGAGAGGATGTAAGTTCACCTTCCAATCAATGGTCATTCCCTAAACTCTATATAATGTGAAAACCAAAATAAAGTTCTCTCTTCTTCTTTGCCTTCACTCAGCTGTGTCTCTGCGTTTTGTGTTGCACACTAGAGTGACACTGTGTATTTTTGAAATTTAAGCTTTGAGTGCTAAAAGTCTAGGTATCATTTGTGACCTGCTGTGTAAACTGGGAAAATAAAAAGCACATCTCTTCCCTCAGTTTGATCATTGTATAACAGGAATAATGAATCTTACCATCTTCACATGTTCTCTTTCCAACACTTTACAAAAAAATCACCATTATTTATTTATCACTTAAGAATCTCCAACCTTTATTCTATTCAGAGAGTAACACAGTGACAAAGGATGGGAAAAGGCTGAGGTAGTTACTGCCTCCTTTTCCTGTCTTTCATAACAAGACCGGAGAAGAATGAAGACCTCCTAATGGGGGAGGGAATGGTCAGTGTACAGTGCCACCTAGGCAAACACAAGTCTATGGGGCTGGATGGGATCCACCTGAGGGTACTGAGGGACCTTCTCAAGTTGTTTTCAATCATTTACCCCAGCTGAGATCAGCATATGTGGAGGCTTATCTGAAAGAACGATCAGAAGGAAGATCCAGGGAACTACAGACTTGTCAGCCTGACCTCGATGCCATAGAAGGTCATGGAGAACATCATCTTGAGATACATGCAGGACAGCCAGGGAATTAGGCCTAGCCAGTATGGAATTATGGAAGGTAGGTCCCACTTGATAGACCTCATGTCCTATAACCAGGTGATCTGCTTTTTTGGATCAGCCAGGGAAAGGCTGTGGATGTTTTCTGCCTAGACTTTAGTAGAGCCTTAGACAGCTTCTCACAGCGTCTTTCTGGAGCAATTTATGGCTGCTTGTGGCGTGGACAGGTGCACCCTTTGCTGGTAAAAATCTGACTGGATGTCCAGGCCCAGAGAGTGGTAATTAATGCTGTCACAGCTAGCTCAGGCATAAGGGAGGCTCTCCACAGCTAGGTACTGCAGCCAATTCTGGTTAATAATTTTATCTGTGATCTGCACAGAGGAATTGAGTGCATCCTCAGTCATTTTGTAGACATCACCAAGCTGGAAAGGAGTGAAGCTGCTCTCCATTACCTCTTGGTCACTGCATGTAGCCTATTTCCATCGTGTAAAATGGGGGAAATGAATTAATATTTCATTGTGTTCTGTCTGATAATTTTTGAAATGAAACTTGGGTTGTGTTCCTACAGTGGCCACAGGACCCTTGTTTCATTTCAAATGTTTAGAATGTACTTCTGCTTTATTAGCAACAATAATAAAAACAATGTAAAATCATTATTTTCTGAGCATGCCCCCAGGAATTAAATCAGTGACTGCAATTATTTTACTCCTTCTAAAATTAAAATATATTCCTTAACATTGTTTCTTCATTTACTAAAAGAACTTCAAAACCAAACAAAAGCATTTATCTGTATTCATCATTAAAACAAACACAAAATACTCGGTGCACTATTATCATATAAATTCACATTAATAAAATTATATTCTTAGTTGATAACCCATCAGTCCAATAACCAAAACATCAGATAATCCATGTTGATTAAAAAATTTAAAAGCCAGGGAAACTATATTATAGCCTTACATTTTCCTGAACTCTGCAGTGTCAGAGGAATTACTTTTGCATTCCATTCATGCTAAGATCAAGGAAGCAAGAGGTCAATTAAAAGAAATGATGGTCCATCTCAAAAGGGTAAATCACCTTTAACAGGTCATCTCTTTACAAAAATAGGGAGAATAAATTGTATCTCAAGTAAGTATGATCCCTCCTAAGGCATTTAACATCTAAAAGCTGTCCTATTCCTACCTTCAAGCAGGTTCAAAGGTGTCAAGACTCCAAGCATAGCCATACTGACGACAAGCTGACAAGCTCAGCTGTTTTACAGTTTATGTGATAAAACAAAAGTGTTTTATCTTGCAGCAGTAAATAGGTATGCATTCACACAAATGGAAATTGTCTCAGTGAATCCTGGATTGAAATTCAGGGGTTTAATTTAAGAACATAAACCCATTTAATAACAATTTTAATAAAAATATATTTGTTTTTTATATTGTTGACTCAGTGATTTGTTCCAGTTTTTAATTTTATATATTTTAAGAGTATTCCCAAAATAGAAAAAAACACAACAAATGTTACCATGAATTTTGATTAAGCCTTTGTGTATAGCCAACTATGACAGTCACTAAGTTTTTCATAGATGTAGTCTATGAAACAGTGTACAATAGCTGTAATTCATTTTCTGAGATAATGACATAACTTAGGTTTCAAAACATTGCAATTTTTTTAAATAATGCATCAAATCTTTTTAAAAAAACCTTCAGTTTTCCTGGTTGGTAACTTTGTCCTGAAGTTTCTTTTCAAGTGACAATAAGGTGGACCTAAATTGCTCCTTGCATGAAACTTTCTATGATTTCCTGTCTAATTTTTAAGACAATAACAAAAGTGATTAATTAGTGTTTTCTAACACAAGTATAAAATTATGAAAAGCAGTTTGTTTCATATGCAAAACAAAGTACATTAAGATTGACATATTCGATAGTGTTACAAATCTTACAAATATAGTAATGAAGAGCTTTGCTTAGTAGAGTTGAAAAAGACAAAGCTGCAAAGTGGTAGCTCAGTTTTCCAATTTCAAAGGAATTTGACATAATTCAAAGTCCCTTCTACAAAAAAATTACCATGAAAAATTCTAACTGTCCAATCTGCTAATATTGTGCTTATCTTTCTTTTGAGAGATGAAATTGACATTTTTTTTATTTGTGAAACATTCATCCTTACTTTAATTTTATATATACATCTGGTAGCGTGTGTCTTCCCCATGGTTAAGTCATAACCACCAATGGGGGTTGTGATGGCCGTGTCCAGGTTTATCTAGGCTTTGGGGGATGGAAGGCAATATGGTAGTCAAGCACTGTCTCTAAGGGTGCCTCACATGTCTTGCTAATGAGCAAATATGCCAATCACCTCAGTTCATAAATAGTGGACATGCCAGGCCCCGTTGTGTTCCCCTTGTCGCAGGGGGTGGGCTCCCTTTAGTAGGGTCAAGGTTGCCTCTCAAGGTTGCATATCAAGGTTGAAAGATTCCTTTCCACAACATACTATTGGTCAGTGATTAACATGCTAGACTTTGAAATCTTAGGTGACTGATATAAAGGATTGATTGCACATATATAATTCTTTCAACACACGCCATTGACCAAGTCTGAGATAAGGCATGGAACCAACCACCCCTAGACCCCTATGCGAGAAACAGTTTAGCAAGCAGACCTTTCAAAAAGTGGACCTTTCTGAAGCTCACAACTCAATGGAAGAGTTTCCCTGACAGTTTGCCTGTCCCTGTCTTCTCTGCACTAACTGAATGAAGTGTACATTGACATTGAATCTTGTTAAAACACTGTGGCATTTACCATTGAGCTTTTTAAACTCACTGTATTAGTAAAAGTTGCTTCTCTCTAACAAATAAAGCACGTAACTCTATCCATTACAGTATATTACCATTCCTTTTTTTGCCATCCACATAGATTATATATTTTTCCAAGAGCTAACAAAACTGACAGCACATGGGTCTTTGAAGTATGTTGAAGGTCCTCTTCTGGGCAAGTGCCTGCTAGGAAAACATCCTTCATGAATGCCTTGGGCTGTGCTTGAGAGGTGGTCAGGACAGACTACAAATTAGGTTAGTTACTGTGATGCCAGAGGAAAAACATGCAATTTCATCTCTGCCAACAATGTTTTATTGCAGAAATTGCACATGTTGCAGGATTTGACATGTGAATGTATATTTAGAGGGGTAATGAAAGCACTGTCTGTGTTAGCAGCACAGATGGCTGTGGTAACCATTTCTATTGACAGGGCAAAGTCCTCCAACATGGGACTTTCTGCAGTAGCAAACACTAGAAACATCTGTACAACCCATAAAAAAGCAGAGGAAAAATCAACATGAGAACATCCTATCTTCTCATCCATTTCTGTGCAATTGGCTTTGATATCTTTCAGAACTCGTTTTTCTCTCCTGTGGACAGATTTCCCATTTGCTTTGTTATAAAAAAAATATTACTCCATAGCAAATTTTTTTCCCTCTAAGTCTTTTCATCCTATGGATATCACCTTATCCTACCTCAGAAACGAGCCTGAGCCTATCAAAGACTTTGGTGCTACTGTTTCCCCCAATCACAAATATAGAAGTAAACCTTTAATTGTTTTGGAGAAACCTGAAAGTGAGCATACAAGATTTTATTCCTCATTGCCTCGTGTTAGTCCAGAAAAGCTAAATGTGCAACTGCACAAAAGTGATATTTTCAGAATAAATGAGGCCAAATAAAATACAACAAAATTTTTTTTAAAGTCAAAATAATATTTTTAAACTCCATCATTAATGTAACAAAGCAATTACCTGTTTTACTTTGCTTACATGCATGGAATAGAATGCTTATCACCTTGTCTGGAGGCCATAGAGAACTATCCAAGGCATCATGAAGCCTCCTGACCTGCAACACCTATGTCAGGGTGAGGCAAGAATCTTTCTGTAAGATGCTGAATAACAGTGATTATATGGGCACATTCAACTTGACTGATCAGGATGTACAAATAACCTTTAAGTACTTCTGGAGAAGAACAAGGAATGGGGTCACACAGCAGCCTTATTTGGTTTTTTTTTTTTTCATCCAGGGAGAATTGTTCCAGATAATCCAGCCTCAGATGGATCCGGAATACTCTCCTACCAATCAGGGACTTGTGGAAACTTCCCAGTTTGCCAAAAAACAGCACTAGGACAGTTGTATTAGCTGATCAGTTTATGTCTCTTCAAACTGAATTATTCTTTTCTATTTTATTCTACTCTATGAGAAAGGAGAGTGTCATTTCCTAGGGACAAACTGGGGAATGTCCCCTGGAAATATATCACTTGCATTGGTAAAACATTCTGAAGCAAAGTGATGTCACTGACAACTCTCTGACAAAAGGGACTTCTGTCCAGCTTTGGACAATTGAGGGATGCATTCAGAAAAACTGGAATGCCCAGGGTATGGAGAATGAAAGTAGTAATGTTCAGAGAAATGAATAATCAGAAAAATGGATTATATGAGTTCTCAAAGCCTTTTTTCTGTTTGGCAAAAATCTAAAGTTTCATCTAAAGCATACTTCTATAATGCTCTTTTGAAAGACTACTTTGAAGGTATATTTTGGGGTTCAAGAAATTGCATGCAGTCTGTAATTCCCTGGTGCCTAGCACAATGTCTCTGAAATTACCCACACACAACCCTCAGCCATTTATTCTGAGCCATCAGACCGAAGTTCAGCCATCAACAATTTATACACAAATGCTAGAATGTTAGTTCCCATACATATTGTTTTGATCTTTGCTGCTGTTGTTGTTTTAAACGTCTTCTAGGGAGTGTTGAACTGCAGTAGTATATATTTTTGGACACTTTTATTTCCATTCTTCAAAATCCTTGATATTTCAGCAACCTCTGATTTTTCATGTTGTTGTACACTTATCCAGATATCAAGACCTTATCAATGCATGACTGCATTGTTTGCACCAGCTAACATGCTTTCCCATGGTCTGCATTATCTTCATAAAATACCCTACATTATTTGTTTTGGGGAATTCCTGTATCTCTAAGTGGCCATTTGCCAAATGTATTGGTCCTTCATTACATAGAATCAGAGATTTCTCTGTGAGATTTACATAAAGTACCATGTAAAGATTTTTTTCAAAAATCAAAAGACTGTTCCAGACCTGCAAAGAATTATTGTTAGCAGCAAAGTAAATCTGCTTTGTTAATCTCAGTTTGAAATCAGATGTTTTGCCCACTAGTTTTTTTTTTTTTTTTTTTTTTTTCATTGATTTTCACCATTGGTATATCATACCAAATGAAGCTAGAACATGTAAAAAGCTGCCACCACTGCCCCTTGTCAAATTACAGCTAATGCAACAGGCCTAAATACGTAATTCAGGATCAGGATTAGGTACATGAAATGCCTGTAGGCAGCACAGTCTTCAGAATGACGAATCACTGTCCCAGACTTAAAGTTCAAAAATGCTGTGACAGTCAAAGCAGATTGAAACAGAAGAAGTTTAAACTGTAGTATAGAAAATCCATGGGATGAAATCAAGTAGATGATGCTGGGATCTGGCTGTCAAGTATTTCAAAAGAAATGTTTCATAAGGATTATTTGGTGACATTGAAAATATTTTATGGTTTATTCTTAAGGAAATATTACTTGTGAAGAGAAGGGGAAGGAGCTGTAGCTCCCTAAAATCTCTTCTCTGCCATTAAAGATCTGAAAATCTAAACTATCATGAGTATGAGACACGGTTTCGTAATATTGTGGGGTTTTTTGCTTTCTAGATTTAGCATCGTTTTATGCCTTTACAGTGCTCTTTATGAATGCACTTCATCTGACATAACACAACTTGTGAAGGTTTTGTTATTATACTCTTAATATTAATACATTCTTATACATGGGATAAGATTAAAGTGCTTAACACACAGACAGGGAAGTTTCAAAAATTTCCAGATTCTTACTACAGTTAGCTATGTTGGACAATGTCTCTGAGGCTGTAAATACACAGAAAGGGAGTCCTTCACCTGGACTTGGAAAAAAGACAGATAATGCATTAAAGCCATGCAGTATATGTTTGCCATAGGTATTTTTCTCTTAAAGAACCTTCCGCAAGGACCTCTGAAAGACAGATTCCTATTGTATTTTGTTTCTTCTTTCTAACACACATTTTCTCAATGCAGAATAAATTACTCCTCTCTTTCTCAAGAAAGACCCCCAAAGCTTAAGCTTTCTACTCCCCTTACTCATCTACTCCTTTGTATATTTTTCCTAAGAAACAAACACAGCCACATATAAAAGACGACTAAGGCAGCACCTGAATGCATGACAGAGAAATTTCTTCAGAAAGCAGTGAAGCTTTCTGACTACAGTTGGCTGTTGCATTGCAGTGGCTTGCCTCTCTCACTGAGTGAGAGATCCCAGCATCTTTGCTTGCTTCATGCATCTTAAGGCTGCACAGCACACAAGTAACTATCTACCGCCTGAATGGTAAGGACCTTCACAAAGAAACAAATGAAAGTGCAGATGTTGGTTTCAGTATACAGAAATCAACATCTGCTTCAGCAGTGCATCTGCTTGCCCAAAATAAGAGTTAGTAAAGAGTTCAAAGAAAAGTGGTGTCGCATTCTAGTTGTATTGTACTCTCTAGAATCAAACACTAAAAATAAATTATCAGAACCTTGTCATAATGAAGGTTATATTAACATAATTTTTTCCATTTCAGTGCTACACATGCTACCTTAATCCTTGATCCACTTAAATTGTGAGAAGCAACAGAAAAAGAGTGGAAAGTAATTTCTGTGTTTCTGGAAGCAAGTCACTGTTATTTGTAAATAGCCTGGAACAATTCCATAGATATGGTGATGTGATATCTGTGATATCAGTGATATCTGAACTGGATTTTAAATAATTTCCACAATATGAAATCATGCTCTGTAATACCAATCCCATTTCAGCTGAGAATAGATGCCGAGCATAACTGTGAATCAAAATATAGGATAAATCCTCATAGTGGGAGTTAGCAATAAGTTATAACACAGCTCAGGTAATTTGAAGTGAAGTGGTAGTATTCAGTCTTACGGTTTGGTGGTGGCTTTTTCTTTGTTTGTTTATTTGTCTGAACATTTAACAGCTAAAACTTGACACAAAATTAATGTTATTCTTGAGAATGGTTTGTTTAGGAAATCTCTAGAAGATCTGTGGAACTAGACAGCTACTATAGTGCAACATAGTAGAAAGCAAAATTTTAGCATCATATGAGAGCTTAACATAGTGCTTACTTGCTAATATCTGTCAAAGGCATTATAGTTTGTGTTATTTCCTGCATACATAACCACTCATGTTCTGTACTGTAATGGTCGCATTAATAATAGCAATCCTCTTACTACTAAGTAAATTTCTAATGTGTTTGTCATTACTACCTACCAGCTAACATTCAGAAACCTTTGTATAGAAAAAACTTGCTGTATTACCACTATCTGAATCATATACAAGATCAACAATTTAGTTCAAACCACAACTTTTTCTGTTTACTTTCTGGTCTCTCAGGAAGTCTTTTGTCTCTCACTTGCCAATTGCTTGATATATGTTGANGATATACTGTCAAACCAAAAGTAAAAACAAAAAAGGCCCAAACTAGTTAATTAAAACCAAACACCTCTGGCATACTCAAGTTTTATAAAAGGCTTACTGAGGAGTAAAGTTCTGTATTTCACCTCCAGAGCATCATATTCTGAGCTATCACCACATACATTGATTGAATATCCAGTGTCATGTAATTTATTGTACCACAAACCTAGCAGTTACTACAGGCACAAAGCAGAGTGGTGAAAAACTGGTAAAAACGCTAGAGAGATGGCTGTGTGCAAACCAGAATAAACACACTGAGCTGTTTGAACAAGGATAAACTCCTTGCTTTGAAAAGCAACTTTTGTTTTCACTAACATACTAAGACCTCCTTTCACTGCCAGGAGTGACTGACACGTTTTGCTAGGATTTGCAAATACAGCTGTTCTTGCAAAATTCCCCGACAGAATTTACGTGCCAGATAAGTGCCATTACTTTGCCAACATCATTCACATCAAGTACCCAAAGGAAACAATATGAATATGGAGTGATTTTTCTTTGTGCCATGAATCAAAATACCTGTGCTGTTAGCACTTCAATACGCAAAACTTGAAGCACTGCTTCTTGGATTCCCAAGCTGACTATTTATGAATTGTCATTCATACGTAAGGCTTTTCCAGGCCGTAACACAACCAGAAGCCTACACTTTAAAATGAGGTAAGATTTGGAAGACACCTTTTAAGACTTTTTCCCAAGGTTTGGCAAATGTAGATAGCATTCTTTGCCACAGATTTCCAATGAGCCTACCAACACATTTTTTTTTTATTTCTGTAACATAGGAAGAATAAGTTCAAAGAACAACCTTTTCAGAAGTCTCCTAATTCCCCGTAGAATTTTAAACACAATTCTTGGCAAGGTTTGGCCAACTGCATGTTCACAGGCACATGCGAGGGACTATTAATAATAATCTGAATGTATCATTCAAAATTCATTTAAATCTTTACCTGAATAGTCCTGAAAAAAGACTTTGTATGCCTTTTCGTGCCTTCATGAATGCAATATCTACTCATTTTTTACTACTCTCAAGGGCTGCTGTGCAGCTTCATAGTGTTTCAGACACTTTGAAAAAACACACAAAACCAGTCATTAAATCTGATGATCATAAAGCCACCAAGGCCTGTAAGACACAAAAGACTAAATTCACTATAGTGCAGACATGGCCTTCCTTCCCACTGTTCAGCTTCGCAGACAAAAAAGTACTAGATACTGTCCTACTTAGAGATGTAGATTTAAATAATGTGTTCCACTTTCCTACGTGTAACATGGGGATAAAACTTTCTAACCTTGGAGTCTCTACGTTAAAATACATCAATTTTAGGTCATCAAATGTTTCAATAATATTCAAGTGTCCTTTATATAAGAATTTATAATTCTGAAATTTAGTGCATGCCTTCTGTAAAATCACTAATTTAGAAAATGTTCCCTTGCTAATTTATTTAACAAGAATACTTGTGCATGATAAGTAGAAGCACAACATTGACTAATTTATGCAAATTCATTCAAGTGTTCAGGTGAACATTTACAACACTGACAAATGCTATTCTGAATCATTGACTGTGCTATAATACACTAACATAATCAAAGCTTTTTTCCAGAATAAGAAGGTTTCTGTAAATATAAAAAGTATGAGTGCAAGAACAATGAAGACTGCGTGGGAAGGTGTTTTAAATAGGCTTGGACTATGAAGAAAACATGAAATTGAAAGAAGTCTTGTGTAGACAGAGACTAAAGGATAAGTATCAAAAATCAAGTTAGCATGTTGCTATGGAGAGCTTTGAAAATAACAGAGAAACTGGGATTTAGAGCAAAAACAGAAGCTAAGTAGTATAGAGATTTAAGAGTAAAGAGAAAGGAATAAAGGATGAACTAATGATCTGAAAAAAAAAATGGGATATTTAATTAAATGTATTATTAATCCAGAGGAAAAAGATATTAAAATGTGGATTGTAATCTCTGTTATTTTTATAATTTAATTTTCCTTAGCATGATCAAATTTTAATTCTATACCTATATGCAGAATATAATTTGCATATAAAAGTGAATATCTTTTAAGAACAGCTCCAAGAAGATATTTAAGGCAACAAAATGTATTAGCTGAGGAAACTGTGGATTCTCCATCCTTGGAGAAATTCAATATCCACCTGGATACCTCTCTCAGCAATCTGCCAAAGGCGACCCCTCTTAAATACTGGGGTTGGACTAGAGACCTCAAGGGGCGGCTGCCAGTCTTGTCGATATTGTGATTCTATCAACTGTAAAAAACAGGATAAAAATATTTTGTCACATAATCCCAATTGATACGTTTCATATGTATCTTTTAAAAATAGGTTTAATGTAAACAATAGGTGAGAGCTTCTCTAAGATTAAAAACAAATGAGGATCTGAATGATTTGATATTTGAAAGATACAGGTTCTTCTCAAAATAAGACTACTATTTCATGCTTCACTTCCGAGAATTACTTCCTACAGTGCTGCACACCAGAAAAGAAGAAAAAAAAAAAAAACCACCAAAAAAACCCAAAAAAGAAAAAATCATCGACCTACAAAATTATGATATTTCAAACAAAGACAGTGCAATTTCTTTTTATCTATTTGGGGTATGACTTTGTAGGTTATTTCAAATAGATTAACTTTTTTTGCATGTATATATTAATTTAACAGTTAAAAAAATGAAATAAAAACAAAGATCAAAAATTATTTGAAGTGAAAAGTAAGCAGCATATACACATTCACATTCAAATCAGGAAGGTCTCACAAAACAGAAATTTCTCTACTTTGGCAGTTCTTAAAAAAATACGAAAAATTAATTTATCCACAAATGCTAAGATTTTCAGTGACAGAAAGATGCTAATTGCAAGTGGCACAGACTGATTTTTTTAATGATATAGTCATGTGGTCAAAAGGGCAGTACAGACATGAGCTGTCGTGT
Source organism: Leptocoma aspasia (assembly GCA_013399835.1). NCBI lineage: Eukaryota > Metazoa > Chordata > Aves > Passeriformes > Nectariniidae > Leptocoma > Leptocoma aspasia. Next base: position 18,461 of record VXAX01001456.1, on the reverse strand, counting down.
ATATCACAACAAAATAAAATTTACTCTAATTGAAATTTGAGTCTACTTTATCATTCCAAAATCACAATTTGGTTTCATTCTTAAAAAGCATATTTCATACATCAATATGACAAGCCCTCTCACTGCTAAGTAGTTTTTAAGAGCTGGAAGGAGACTTTTTCCTATCTTTAGATAATTGAGGAGACCATAATATCCTAAATCAGATCTTCTGCAAAGAAGAATGTAGCCCGCTGTAGTCATCTCCAAAATACTTTTAGAAAAAACATGTCATATGATGTCATAGAGTGTCAGATGAAATGTAATTTACTACATGTAGAGACAGAATTGAGGTTCTAATGCAATGCTTTTATTTCCCTTTGGCTTACTCTGCTTTTCTTATAAATTAATTCCCCATTTTTGGTGAGTACTTCTTCTTAGAATTTAGGCCTAACATACAAGACTGAAGCCCAGAATTTGCTTTGAATGTCTTCAGTGTGAGAGGTTCAGGATCTGGGTTCTTCACACAAAACATCTGTTTCAACATTTCCACTGTAGAACTGGAGTTCAGTTTTCTGGAAGTTCTAGAATAGAATAAAGCAAAACTTGATCCATGTAGTCCTCATAAAGACCTTTATTTCGAGAGTGAATTTTGATTGATGTATTTTCCTTCCCACAGACGCTGCAATTTACTCAGAAACACTCATTTTTACATTTTTGACAAGTGTAACTCTTAGTCTTAAAAATACCAGCATCTAAAAAGAATGTCTAAACAAGTTCATGCAAGATTGGATGTGGGCAACATTTCAAGTCAGACATAGGGGATTACTTCAGAAAGAGAGAAGGCTCAAGGGGAGCTAAGCATCATGGAGAAGGGTAGAAAACAGCACTCATTTATGAAAAAGTCTCCCTTGTGTAATGTGAACTACTGAATAAAACACCAGTACTCAGTTTTTACACTGTTCATAGAAGTACAGGAATTCTTGCTGTTACACGTGTTAATGTCACAAACCACTTGATTCTTTTACAAATCAAAGGGCATTGTTTTTCCTCTTGAAGTGCTACTGTAGCACAGACATCAATGAGATTTTATGATATTGTTGGAATTTCTAGTTTTAAGCAACAGCACTGATGTACTTGAATAAGCATTGCATTACGTGGCCTTTTTTTGGGATGGTTTTGGAGACCAAATTGCTTTTGTACTAATGTTCACAGAAAACAAAGACTGTGAAGATGAAAGAAAACCCATACTTTTTATTGTAGTGAACATTGTGAAAAACCTTATTTTTCAGATTAAATTAGATCTTTTAGATTTTCAGATTAAATTAGATTTAAAGGAAATTAAAGGTTATGATTAAAATTCTATGATATAGAGAAAAAAAGATTGTTTGTGCCTGTTTTTTTTAAGTTCTTCCTAGCTAGCAGAACAAAACTGTTGCTTACAAAGATCAATTTTCAAGTCCACGCTTGACAACCTGTTTTCTCTACAAAGCTGAAAACTGCAACTGACACCTTCTTTATGTATTTTTGTTCTGTTTGAACACTGTTGGATTTTTATAAAGTTAGGAATTTGATGACCAGAAAGAATAAGCCATAACTTTAAGTAATCTAGCTTTGAATTCAATGCATTCATATGAATGGTTGTGAACAAAAGTGAAAGAATGACAGTGGCTGAAAACTTGAAAGAGCAGGATAGTTCATGGTAGAAACCCTGTCAAGGGAGCAAGGACAAATCGAGAAACAAGTCAGGAGAAACAAGAGTTATTCAAAGTAAACTGGGATCAAATTGCAAGCATTAGACTAGCTAACAAAAACAGTATTGAACTAAAGTAAGTTAGTTCAGAGGATGGAGAAAAATCTGTCATGCAATGGGAAGTTTTTTTGTTTTGTCTGTATTTCAAAAGACGAGTAAGTAAAAAGAGATCACAAGGACTACTTATAGTAAAATATTACTGTGGGAACAGTTAGGAAAATGTTAGGAAAATTTAATTCCTGCAAAGTCTTGAAAATATTAAGCTTTGGGAAAACTCACCAACAGGAATAGCAGAACATTCTTCTTCTTTTTTTTTTTTTAAACCAGATCTGAAGTTAGGTGAGTTAACCATGGTTTTAAAATTTGTCAGAGCAGTTTTGCACTGCTTTATCTCAAATGTCCTTCAGCAGATAAAGAACAGTGATAACAATAATGGCACTGTCATTTCAAATCCCAGACCTGCAAGTGTGATAACAGAACTTCAGTTTAAAAAGGAATTCACATTATTAGGCTGTAGAATTTCCTATAAGAATTCAGATATAAAAATTCAGCCTTTAATATTGGATTAATATAACTAAATACAGAAAGTGAGGATTGAGGAAGTTCTAATTTTCATCAACAGCTTTTTCTTTCCTATGTACTGTAGATCAAGTCTGGTAGTTGGAAAGAAACAAGATTTGCAAATATTGTAAATAGTGTTGTCACAGACCATGTGTAGGGCCTTGGCAAATATGTAATTTGTTCCCCTTTATTGCTGTATGCCATGTCAAATTTGGCCGGTAACCTGTACAATATCATGTAGTGTCATATAAAAACCTTCTCTTTACAGAGAAGTAAGAGTGGACCCTGGCTTGATCTGCTTGTTAAGACATCTTTGGAGGTCTCTAACCACTGCAATTTTTTAGTAGCTTTCAGATTTCTCTGGTGGAACTTACATACCTTGCAATGGCAATAACTGCAGTGGCTAAAGAAATTAACATATTCAATTAAACCTATTACTGTGCATCTGCAGAGACTCTTCACGCTAACTTCTACCACTTGTAAATTTCTGAGATTGTCATGCAACTCTAAACTACCTACTTTTCATTGAGGCAAACTGGGATGCACTCATCAGCCTTGAGGTTTTGGTATTTGCCATAAAGTGAAAAAAACATAAACCTTTTAAGGTTGTTACTCTTATCAGGAAGTGTAGCCAGAGCACAAAAATTACATCTGCTGTAATGACTGTGAAGCAATGATTCAGAAAGATTTATTGTGCTTTCAAATGGGTGGAATTATTGATTGCTTAATCTACATATGAACATAAAATGTAATAAAATTGCATATTTAATTAACAATAAGAAAAAAAGTCAATTTTAACTTATAAAACTGTAAGTATTTTTAATTGAAGGTAATGTGGTGATTAGAGGAAGAACTTAGATTTTTTGAAAATAGGTTGTATCAGTTGAGAGAGAAATTAAGCTATCATCCTTCCCCTATCTCTCTAAGTCCCTCTTCCATAGAGCTGTCTAGAGATATCTGGAATTTACTCAAAGTAATAAAGTTGTCCTCTAGATATTGAATGTTAACATCTTAGATTCAGATACCATACCATTATTTCCATAATTTTCACTCAGATGAAACATTTGTTAACAAAATTAAGAGGTAGAAATAAGGAAAAATGTCTTTCATTGAACCGTACAAAATTCCAGTCAGGTTTCTTGTTGAAACATCCATTCCAAGACAAATAACAAATGAGATGAGTCATAGCTCTTGATTTGAAAGATTTGGCAATGGACCTAAAACAGGATAGTCTCTTATGGAGCCATGTGCCATTTTGGAAGCTGGGCATTCTCTAATTGGGAAAAGGAAGTGAAGTTTCAGGCATTAAAAGACCTTTCCAGAGATTTATTTCATTAAAAACTTGACATAAAAGTCACTCCTCAAAACTTAGGTACCGTTCCTATGAGATTTTCTAGATTTGCTAAGGAGAAGACACCATTCTTCACCTTTTTGGTTTTCCTCCCCTTAACAGCCTTCCTAAGAAGCCAATCAGAGATTGAATGATCCCACCCTTAAAAGCAGTTTAGTTGTGAATACATAGGAATAGATTCATTCCCTCTTTGTAGGAACCTGCTGGTATTTTACCTGTGCTCAGCAAAGGTGGTCATCCCTGGCAGAGAATGGAGCTGGGATGTAAGTGATAGTTAAAGAAGAGATATCCAAGTCATCCTTGTGGATCTTCTACATGAAGAGGAAAAGAGAAGGCTTTGACACACATAGGAATATTTAGTGGAAATCACAGGGGAAGGGAATAGTTTTCTTCCCTTCAACTCTGATTACCTAAAAGCTCAGATAGTTAGGATAACTTTGTATGCTTATGCAAATTACACCTTCTTTAGAGGTTCATTCACAATTAATTTTTCATTTCAAAACCTTCTCAACACTCTAATGAGCATAATAACTGATAGCAGCACAGCCTGATGACATAAACTCAATCTTTTTGTTATTTCTCAGGGCAGAAGACAGCAGATAGGTGGGTTTGTGAGGTCTCGTGTCTAACATTTTGAGTTTTGTCATCATTATGGCTTGTATAAATCCTTTATTTTAGTATAAGTCCTACTAAAAAATTATAAGAAAGAAAAAAAGAGAGATCTTCTAAATATATTACCTTTTCCTCTATCTTAAATGTGTTATGTACCATTTTTCATATATAACTGTCACACTAATGTGATGAAATATAAATTCTATATACATGACCATTTGAAGATTGGCTCTTTTGACAGTAAGTAAAATTAATGTGAATGGGGGTTTTTTGTTATTTTATGTTTTATAAGTTACTTAATATTTTATAAACTTTTCTGATTTCCAGGGGAAGGATTAATAAAACAGTGTAGTAGTTTTTGAATCATCTTCTATGAACTAATATAAGCATCTCACAATTATTTTTGGGTTAACAGAACTAATTGTACACCTTGAGATTTAAGCAACAACCATTCACACAAAAAAACCCAAACCAGGAATCACAGACCTTAGTCTTCATTTTCTGTAAAATGAATCTTCTGAACAGTTGCTTGTTTCTTTTTGACAGAACAAAGGGAGTGGTAAGAAAAATCAGAGAATCATAGAATATGCTGAGTTGGAAGGGACCCATGAAGATCACCAAGTCTGACTCCTGTCCCTTCACAGAACATCCCCAAGACTCACACAATGTGCCTGATATGTCAAGAACTTGAACTCTGTCAGGCTGGATGCTGTGACCCCGTCCCTGGGGAGCCTGTTTCAGTGCTCCTGATATCCAGGCTAAACCTCCCCTGACTCAGGTTCAGGCCATTTCCTTGAGTCCTGTCACTGGTCACAGGAGTGTAGATATCAGTGTCTACCCCTCCTCTTCCCCTCACAAGGGAGTTGTAGACTGCAATTTGGTCTCTCCTCAGTTTCCTCCAGGCTGAACAGACCAAGTGACCTCAGCTGTTCCTTATATGGCTTCTCTTCAGGAGCATTTCTGTGGAGCTNAGTCCCTCTTCCATAGAGCTGTCTAGAGATATCTGGAATTTACTCAAAGTAATAAAGTTGTCCTCTAGATATTGAATGTTAACATCTTAGATTCAGATACCATACCATTATTTCCATAATTTTCACTCAGATGAAACATTTGTTAACAAAATTAAGAGGTAGAAATAAGGAAAAATGTCTTTCATTGAACCGTACAAAATTCCAGTCAGGTTTCTTGTTGAAACATCCATTCCAAGACAAATAACAAATGAGATGAGTCATAGCTCTTGATTTGAAAGATTTGGCAATGGACCTAAAACAGGATAGTCTCTTATGGAGCCATGTGCCATTTTGGAAGCTGGGCATTCTCTAATTGGGAAAAGGAAGTGAAGTTTCAGGCATTAAAAGACCTTTCCAGAGATTTATTTCATTAAAAACTTGACATAAAAGTCACTCCTCAAAACTTAGGTACCGTTCCTATGAGATTTTCTAGATTTGCTAAGGAGAAGACACCATTCTTCACCTTTTTGGTTTTCCTCCCCTTAACAGCCTTCCTAAGAAGCCAATCAGAGATTGAATGATCCCACCCTTAAAAGCAGTTTAGTTGTGAATACATAGGAATAGATTCATTCCCTCTTTGTAGGAACCTGCTGGTATTTTACCTGTGCTCAGCAAAGGTGGTCATCCCTGGCAGAGAATGGAGCTGGGATGTAAGTGATAGTTAAAGAAGAGATATCCAAGTCATCCTTGTGGATCTTCTACATGAAGAGGAAAAGAGAAGGCTTTGACACACATAGGAATATTTAGTGGAAATCACAGGGGAAGGGAATAGTTTTCTTCCCTTCAACTCTGATTACCTAAAAGCTCAGATAGTTAGGATAACTTTGTATGCTTATGCAAATTACACCTTCTTTAGAGGTTCATTCACAATTAATTTTTCATTTCAAAACCTTCTCAACACTCTAATGAGCATAATAACTGATAGCAGCACAGCCTGATGACATAAACTCAATCTTTTTGTTATTTCTCAGGGCAGAAGACAGCAGATAGGTGGGTTTGTGAGGTCTCGTGTCTAACATTTTGAGTTTTGTCATCATTATGGCTTGTATAAATCCTTTATTTTAGTATAAGTCCTACTAAAAAATTATAAGAAAGAAAAAAAGAGAGATCTTCTAAATATATTACCTTTTCCTCTATCTTAAATGTGTTATGTACCATTTTTCATATATAACTGTCACACTAATGTGATGAAATATAAATTCTATATACATGACCATTTGAAGATTGGCTCTTTTGACAGTAAGTAAAATTAATGTGAATGGGGGTTTTTTCTTATTTTATGTTTTATAAGTTACTTAATATTTTATAAACTTTTCTGATTTCCAGGGGAAGGATTAATAAAACAGTGTAGTAGTTTTTGAATCATCTTCTATGAACTAATATAAGCATCTCACAATTATTTTTGGGTTAACAGAACTAATTGTACACCTTGAGATTTAAGCAACAACCATTCACACAAAAAAACCCAAACCAGGAATCACAGACCTTAGTCTTCATTTTCTGTAAAATGAATCTTCTGAACAGTTGCTTGTTTCTTTTTGACAGAACAAAGGGAGTGGTAAGAAAAATCAGAGAATCATAGAATATGCTGAGTTGGAAGGGACCCATGAAGATCACCAAGTCTGACTCCTGTCCCTTCACAGAACATCCCCAAGACTCACACAATGTGCCTGATATGTCAAGAACTTGAACTCTGTCAGGCTGGATGCTGTGACCCCGTCCCTGGGGAGCCTGTTTCAGTGCTCCTGATATCCAGGCTAAACCTCCCCTGACTCAGGTTCAGGCCATTTCCTTGAGTCCTGTCACTGGTCACAGGAGTGTAGATATCAGTGTCTACCCCTCCTCTTCCCCTCACAAGGGAGTTGTAGACTGCAATTTGGTCTCTCCTCAGTTTCCTCCAGGCTGAACAGACCAAGTGACCTCAGCTGTTCCTTATATGGCTTCTCTTCAGGAGCATTTCTGTGGAGCTGCTCTCCAGTTTCTTGTTCCCTAGTCTATACACACATCCAGGGTTGCCCCATTCCAGGTGCAGAATTCAGCATTTTCCCTTATTGAACTTCATATGTTTGGTGATTGTCCAACCCTCTAATTTGTTGAGTTCTCTCTACAGGCCCTCCCCATCCTTGAGAGTCAGCAGCTCCTGCCAGCTGAGTGTAGTCAGCAAACTTATTTAGTATTCCTCTGAGTCTGGCATCTAAGTGGTAGTGGTTAATAAGATGTTGAAGAGCATAGGGCTGAGGATGGAGCCCTGTGGAACCCCACCAGTGGCAGGTCACCAGTCTGGTGTCACCAATTCACTGTAACTCTGTGCCTGATCCTGAGCCAGTTCCTCACCTGAGTCCCGCTGTGAGCACACTGGACATTTTGTCCAGAAAGACACTGTGAGACACAGCGTCAAAAGCTTTGGTGAAGATCAAAAAGATAACATCAACTGGGTTTCCTTCATCAGCTAGGCTGGTTATCTTGTCGTAGAGGAAATCAAGTTTGATAAACAGGGCTTTCCCCTCATGAAGCCGCGCTGGCTGCGACCGAAAACTGTGTTGCCCTTCAGATGATTTTTAATATCTCCCAGGTAATCTTTTCCATGATTTTACAAGGCACTGACAGGTCTGCAGTTTCCAGGATCTTCCTTCTTTCCATGCTCAGTAATGCCACAATGTTTACCAGCTTCCAGTCAGCTGGGAGCTTTCTGGGTTCCCAAGTCTGCTCAAAAATCATCTTGTGATGACATCAGCCAGCTCTCTGAGGATTCTCTTATGAATCCTATGAGGTCCCATAGATTTGTGTGGATCCAGAAGGTACAGCAGATCCTGAACCATTTCAGGGTCAGCTGGAGGGTTATCATCCTTGCAGTCATGGTCCTCCAGCTGAGGGCATTGCCCTCCTCAGTATTGCCTCATGTTTTACTGCTAGTTGAAACACCTCCAATACTCTGTGGGGAATGGACATAATGGACATAAATTCATATGGTTTTGACTATATTTTGTGATTTGCTTTTCTGTGTCTCTATATAACTCCTACTTATTAATCCCCCCCCCAAAAAAAAAAAAAAAAAAAAAAAAAAAAAAAAAAAAAAAAAAAAAAAGAACCAGTAGTACCTATGATACAGACAGCTAAACAGAGTTAAAAAATAAACTTGTTCTCAATGGTGACTTCGCTGCCTTTCATTTTTCTCTATGGTAGATTTGCTTACAAAGTAAAATGAGTGTGGTATCGAGTACATTAAGAAAGTACACATATTTCTTTAACATAGACATTTTAAAGTATGGGAAATGTAAATTTCATGAAAGCTATTTAAAGGTGGGAACAAAGATAACTTTCTAAGCAATCCTGAACTATTTATCTTCTCACATAAAAGGTTACATTCTAATCCCAAGGTAAATGGTCAGACTTTATTGCATTTTGGGCAGATTTACACCAGTCTAACTGAGATCAGATCTCTCTATATGAGTTTATCCCAGAAAAAATTGTCCTTTTTTTCCTATTCATCCATCAAAAGATCGATCTTCAGGAAAGATTGTTCTATAAAGTGAAGTAAGCAAGCAAATCTGAACTTCTCTATCAGTCTTATTGCATATCATAGCAATTACTCTTGCTGTCATGAGAAATAAAGTCTGATATCCTTTGAGTTTATGTGTGTCAAATGTAGACCTCAAAATGTAATACAACATCAGACTCTTGAAAACAGGATCAGGCTGAAATTTGCAGCCACTGGTGGGATGTGTAGGCACCTGGCTTGCAGCTTTCACAGGAAGCAGGGAAATGTTATAAATATGGCACGGATCACTGCAGAAAGAGGGAACTCAAGCTGGGTGTGAGAGATAGAATATTATCTTGTATGCCCTGGCTGCATGCACAAAACCAGAAGGCATACCCACCTGTTTGATATTTTCCACTCTCAGGACTCACACAGCTGTTTATGAAGGGTGTCTTCTCCCCATAGTTAACTTAACTCCTTCAGTGGTTTAGTGCCTGAAGGCCTAACCCTAACTTTTCTGTGTTTATGTTGTCAGAAAGATTTTATGAGTCTGAGTTGAAGAGTTTATGCCATTGGAAAGCTGCTTAGATTTCCTCATCTAACCTCTTTTAATTTTGGGCTGTCCTCTTCCTCCAAGAAGGACAATGTGAAACATAACACAGGTCAGATGGAACAGTAAAAATGCAGTTTCTTCCGATCTTACTTTTTTTTATATTTATTTACATTTTTTCTAATTTTTAAAATTCCAATGTAAGAAAATATAAGTGCTAAATATTAAGATGGTGCTCAAAGTGCTAAATATTTAGTTGGTGTTCAAAGCATATTGAAAGAAAAAGTGAATATCTCTGGCCATATACAAGAAATTTTGGGTTTTCTCTTTCCTTCTCTATAAGTGTGGATTCATTGAAGTTCTGTTTTCCAGTTCTTAAGACCGGGGCCTACTCTAGTGGAGATATACGGATCAAGCAAAGAAGCTCTATCACACTTTGGGTAGTGTGGAGTGACAACATTATTCTGCTTTCCAGTTCTACTAAGAGCAGAGCAGAATGAAAGACAGTCTCTAAGTAAAAATCACTGGTTTCATCAGAGATGCTTACATTATGTTGAACAAACAACAGAACTTACAAAAAGAAAAAAAAGAAAGCCAGCAAAGCAATCGGCAACTCCAATATCTGTTTAAATCCACAAAGTATTTTTCAGACACTAATGAGCTCAGAAATACAATCTGTCTCTAGTTAGATGAAATGTAAAATAATAATATGTTTAGATTTTGAAGAATATAACCTTTTTGTTTTAAATCATAGTGTTAGGTGTATTACAGTTATAAAAATAGTGTTCATATCTTTCCTGTTTAAATCAAATTAAAGCAACAAGATTGTAGGCGTTTAACAACAAAAAGTGTTAGCGACATCAGTTTAATATGAAGTTAATATTTCTGATTTTCCAAAATGTTTTGTAATAATGATCACTGAAGTATTCATTTAGTTTATAAAAGCTTCTGATAGCTTATTATTTTTCTGAGAAGAAAAGTCTAAAGAATACTGCGTGGGCTATTTAGTGGAAACTAAGAGAAGGAACAAACTATTATTGCTGTCCAAATTCTAGTCTCCCACATGCTTTATGATTGTCTTAATGTTGTTTCACTTATGATCAAACTGGCTCAAATCTGCAGTAAATATGCTTAGCGTCTTGGTAAGCATGGTGATTTAGTTTGTTATTTCAGTGTATATGTATATCCATATATATATATATACACATATATGCTGTATCAAAGAGGTATAATTATGATGAAGATACTCTTAATTATTTGATGGGTTTCAGATTTTCTGCATCCTGTTTCTAGTGCATTTACTTCAGTCTGGAATATAAGTAGTATCATTAAAAATAAAATACGATCTCTGAAACAAAGAGACCAAATTAGTGTGCAAACATCTCAATTAACATTTTTTATCACTTGCATGTATTTTTTTTTTTCCTTTATAATATTACTTTATATGTAGCAGTCATACCTTTCTTTTTTCCCAGGAGCAAAATTGAGCAGATAAGTAGGAGGCCAGAGCAGGATGTATATATAGCTGTACAGCAGAGAGAGCAAGTGGAACAAGGGTTTCAGCTCCCAAGATCAAGAATTAGACAAGTGTTAAGAATCAGTTTACCTTCATGGAGAAATAATTATTTCCCTTTTATACTCCTGCACTGGTTTTGTTTGGGATGGAGCTATTTTTTCTTCTTGGTAGCTCATATGGTTCTATGCTTTAGATTTCTGATTCCCCACAGGAGTGGGCAACAGGCAGTCTGGGGTTTGGCTGCGTATGAACTTTAAGCCAAAACTACTCCCAGAATAACACGGCAAATTCTTAAGTATTTATTTCTCTTTTTTTTTTTTACGCTTCGTGTTTTGTTTTGGTTTGGGGGTGGTGGTGGTGGTGAGGTTGTTTGTTTGTTTATTTGGGTTATTGGAGTGGTTTTGTTTTTTTTGTTTAGGGTTTTTTTCTTGATTGGTTGGTTGGTTGGTTGGTTGGTTGGTTGGTTGGTTGGTTGGTTGGTTGGTTTTTTGGTTTTGGTTTGGTTTTGTTTAGGCATTGTTTGTTTGTTTTATTTCTTGGGTTTTGTTATTTTGTTGCTGTTTTGTTGTTGTTTTTCACTGTAAAGGAAAGGTAACTAGTTCAAAGGCGAAATCTTGCTGCAGTTAGTTGTTTCTGTTTTAAGTCTCAAATTCAAAAAATAAACTTAGTGTCTTGTCTAGGCATAGACATTTACTGTCTGCTAGGCATAGAGAATTAAAAATGATTGCTAGACTCTTCTTCAGTCAGCACAACCAAACCCCGGTATATTAAACCCAGGGCACTGGGTTTTAGGGTTCACCTTCCATTGTTCTCTGCACTCAGACCAGACAAGCGCTATTCAAATCAAAGAGTAAGTGACTATTGACCAGATACATATCTAAGCTCCAAATTTTTCAGGCAGTTGGGACACAGAGACCTAGAATGTCCCCAGCAGGCTCACAGTGATATTTCTTGATCTTTCTGACGTAAAGTGTAGGGATACTGAGCCAAGAAACAAGGCTGGTGGTTAGGGTACTGTGCTTAGTACTGCTTCATTCCCTCTGAAGATGTGAATTAATAGAGGTTGGAGGAGACAGATGCATGCTGTAGTTTGCCTTCTGTCCAATTTTTCTTATGGTTAAATTAACACTTTGCTGTCACAAAGTGTTAATTTAACCATAATTTTTTTTTTTGTAAATTTCAAAGGAAAAGAGAACTGAGCTATGTTCTGAAAATCCTGGTCCTCCATGCATGTTACACTTCTCTGCTAAGTCCATACCAGCTTCTAATGCTAGATGTGACTACACTCACACAGCTTGCCATAGCATACCTTTCTCTAGGAAAGACATACTGCCTTGATCTCAGACCCAGCTTAAACCACACAACCTCATACTGAACCAGGAATATGTGCTTCCTTCTCAGTCTAAGCAGAGAAGACATGGTTCTGCTTGAAGAGACCCACCTGGCATTTCTGGGCAAGGATAAACTCTGAATTTCAATTGGAATGTGGTCACATTTACTGAACTATTTTAGGACAGCCTGGCACCTGGGAAAGCAGAAGTAATTATTTCTTTTTTTTATTTTAATTTAATTTGTATTAAAATGGGACCTGTAAGTTAGAACACAGCCTAGAAATTTTCTGAGTTCCATATAAACACAGAATAAAGCCTAACTCTGTCTCTGAGTATGTCACGAGCAAATCATGCTTGACTCTACCACCTGCAGAATTAAATATAAAACAAGGAGCTGCTGCTCCTTGATTAAGCAACAGCAAAGAGTTCTTAGTTGTGTGCTCACGATAAGCTCAAGAAGAGCTTTTCCTACATGAGCAGCCAGACAGCAGGGCCAGGTCAAAGGGTGTGGTACCAAGATTTCCAATCTCTATGGAATGAAACCCTGAGCAACTTGGTCTGACCACATAACTGAACCTACACTGGGCACTGAGCCAGCCTGGAGACCTCGTGAGCCCATACCTGCCTAAACTGCCCTGTGGTGCTCCTGTCATGCATGATTACATGAAGAATTACTTACTTACTTCCTTATTAAAGAAGATAAAACTACAGTGTTTTTATTGGTCAGATCACAACAGCATGAAAATATGACCTGTATGAAAAACTGCCTGAAAGACAGATGTGGTCCTTGTGTTTGCCTTGCTTGTCTCTGAACTAGCAAGAGGCATAGGTTTCATAAATAATTGTACGACACTCCTCCTCTAACTGTCTAAGATCATTAATTTAAACTGCTATCTGTAGACATCTATGAAACCATTGCCCAAACACTTTTTTTTTTTTTTATTTCAATAATAAACCAGGAAAGGAGATTTGAGTGGGAGTGGTCATCGTTGCATGTAGTTGTCACTTTTTGCACTACGGTGTTCCACTCTTAACAAACAGTGACATATGTTTTGTGCTAGAAGAGCCTGATTTTATCATTATTTGCATTTTATCTGCTAACTATGAACTTTGGCTCATTGTAACTTAAATTCACCACTAGCTGTTCTGGAATTCAAATTTACAGAACCTTTCCAAAGAGGTTTATTATATCTAACAACATATATCTTTCTTCTTTGCTGTTGGAATAGAACAATTAGATAAATTTTATGGGTGAGAAGCTCCTCCAAATATATAATTGTCATAGAAGTGTTTTAGATAACTCTAAAAACCATTTTATGTATAAAATTTATATTCCCATGTAACAAAAATGTACCTCAAGTAAATCACCCCCAATTATAAAAGGTTTTTTCATTACAGTGTCTTTTACAGACAAGTTATTCAAATGGCCCATATTGATCATCCCATTTTAAAGCTTATTGATATCATGTAAAGAAGCATAATTTAGGAAATTATACTATTATGCTATTAATTTTCATAGAAATTTTTAAAAATAGCTTTCTACAGGAAATGCTTAGAAATTTTCAGCTAACAAAATTTAATGGAAAGATGATTTTTCAAATTTGAAATATAAATTCTGGAAGATTGCATTTGCCATTTAATGAAAACGTTAGCAGAACTATAACAAATTGTTTTATTCCAATCTGACTCTTATGTTGCTAGGATATCACAGTTTAAGCATTCTGACTAATTTGATTCAACAGAAGTACTAGTTTTAATCACTGATACAATTTGACTTGAAACTTCATGTATATATATAATAGCTTACTGCATTTATTCCTGAATACTTCTGGACCTCTCAAGCTTTAAACACGATCAGAAAAATGCTGTCATATTTATCTGTATATTGTCTCTTTTGATAAAGCTGCCTGACAGAAGTTTTTGAAGGATGTAGGTCTTAGTAAATTGTTAACACTTAAGAGTCAGTGGATTGGTAATGATTTTTCTAGGTCTCGCTTTACCCGTCTTGCAAATCTTGCGCTTGTGAACTGTTCTAAATCACCATAAGACACCTAGATTATATCATGCTGTAATTTAAAGTAAAATATTAGAATATCTTATTAACTTCCTTTGTAAAAGCACACAGTGTAGCACTTCTTAAAATTTGTATTCTCTGAATTCATAGGAATAATGAGTAAATTAGTTTTATCATTCCTTTCCTTCCTATTTAATCTAATGTATCTATTTTGCTATTCTATCCTCAGAGAAGAAGTAATCATTTTCATTTTATGTACCTCTCTTCCCCTTTCTATTGAAGTATTTGTGATCAACCACATCACTTACCAGAAGCCTGTGCTGCTGGAGGAGAGTTCAATCCCATGAGGAATTTAATCCCATTGAGAGGGGAAATGGAGGTAGTCAAAAGTTTCAAAGAAAGTACAAGATCAGCTTGCCCTGTTGTTTTCCTGCCTGTATCTTCATGGCCACTTTTCAGGAATATTTTTGGTTTTGTTCTGTTAGTATTGCATTTTTTGACAGGAAGCAAGCATTTGGATCACACACAGAAATAGTCTGTCACATGAAAGAGTACCCCACTTGAGACCTTGGACCCTTTCGAAAGGCAATCTGTCCCTTAGTGTGACAAAGCTGCAAGTCTGCAGCAGGAAAATAAATACACTCCCAAGAATGAATCAAGCAAAGTCTGTGTGACCTAGGAAAACACAGGTTTTAAATGATCAGTGTGCCCTTGTCATTTTCCATCTATTGCAGCTCCTTGAGTGCTCAAAAGCCTCAATGTCCGTCATTCCAATCCTTCCACCTGTGAAAAAAGAGCAGCAGCAAGAAAGGCTTTGGAATGTAACTACAGAGACAGAGGACATCAATTAAATAATTATCTGTGAATTATTTTCTCATCTGCAGCCCAAAACAATCTGTTCCTGCTGATACTCCTGATGCTACCACATCTGTTAATCCAAGAATGGCTTCTTTGACATCTATATACCAGTGTCATTTATTAATGATGGATTCTATTATGCTTCCCATACAGACCCTTATTTATCATTTATCTCTGATACCAAGGACATAATTGGAACAGAAGCTGAACTAATTTGGTAGAATAGAAGGGGTTGGGCCTGCAAGCAGTGAAAATCTTTTGGTACTGATAAAATGAAATATTAAGCAGGTATTTGGTAGGCCTCAGTAAAGAGTAGAAAGAGTACAATTTCCATTCTTAGTTAGATGTCTCATTTTCAAAGTAATAATTTTATATAATTTCATGCATGCCATTTGAGTTAAAATATATTCAGTATACCTAAAATTTTTAGCGCAAGGTTGCCACAGATTTTGTCAAAAAGACACTTCCCATGGAAAACATTGTCCCCAGCCTTTGCTGAAAATCTTCCTTCAAGAATTCATTTCACTAAGGGCAAATACTATCAGGATAAAATATAGTGATTTATGAAATATTTTTGGAATTTCAAAGGTTCCCAGGAGTTTTTAATCTAGCGGTTTAGTTCTCTCTACTTTTGGGATTTTCAGTTGAGCTACACCTTTTAGGATGAATCTCAGTTCTGCATCCAGTGAATTTCATTTACCTCAAAGAATTGAGAGATGTTGAGAGAATTACAAGAAAATCGTGGGGACAAAATTTTCCAGGCATGTGGCAATACTTGTACACAGCACACCTATGATTTTGTGTTCATTTTGGCTACAAAGTCTAATGAACCTATGCAGATTTGAGAAAATCAAACATGGCTTCTATTAAGTTGACGGATTTGCTGTAAACAATATTATATATTCAACATTATATTGCCAATATACATTTTGCTAATAAGGAATTGCAAATTCTGTTGCAATGATGTGGTCATACTGAAGGAAGGTGTCATGAAAGGAATTTCTTTGGTCAGCCAGAATCTTACACTAACATATTTCTCCAATAGGGCAACATAACAGGATATAAAAGATAAAGGAACTATTTTTTATGTATTTTTCTTCAGAGTCATGTCTGTGTTAATTGCATCATCCTGCTTCTTCCATGTTGACTTATAATAAATAACGAACAGCTGCTTCCTTCTTCATTTTAGCAAAGTTACTACTTTTGACCCTGATTTTTGATTAAGACAGTCTGAAATTCCATATGTTTTATAATGACCAATTGAATGGAGAAAAGCCCCAAATATCAGAAATTTTATTTTGATGTTCAGTGGAGCAGGGGACTACAGTAATGAAGAAATTCCCATTGACTTTGACAATTAATCCCCTGAACAAATACATCAAATGTTTCAAAACTAATGAAGTTTTTTTTTTTAAAGTTATGTTAAAGTATGTAAAGTATTTTTAAAGTATGTTAACCAAATTGGGTTTTATTTTGGTTTTTGAATTCTGTGTTTTCAAAATATCCATTTGTCCTGGGTTTTAAAAATTAGAACAAAGTTCTACTTGTCTGTGATATTCATAAAGCAGCATCAGAGACTTCCAAAGTTCCAATTAGGACTACACTTAAGTAATTTTTTCAGGAAATGCTTAATGCATTTCCTAAAAATGAGAAGTTTTCTGCTACAAGAACTAAAGGAAAAAGTACTCCTATTATTCCCAGGTTTTCTGTTTTTTTAAACCAATTAGTTTCATATTCCTTAGATAGCTCAAGTACGTATAGGGCAGCAATGATAATGTTATTTCAATATATGAGGAGTGACCAGCAGCAAGCACAAAATTACTTTGGCCCACTGCTTGGCACTGATGAGACCACTCCTACTGTTTTGTCTCAAGACATTTTTCTCCCTATGCACTCAAGAAACAAGCATAGCTCATTTTTTGATTCTACACAGTTCAAAATATCACACCAACTACAAAAAGCATTCTTATCCACCTGCCTATGCAGCTGCCAGCTTGACTCTTTACACCAGCAATGCCATCTGTCTTGAAGGATTCATCTGATTATGACTGAGCACTGAGTCTTCCTCCAGAGTAATACAGTCCGTAGTGTAACGCTGCACAGAGGTGCTAAGAACTTATTCGGAAGATTAAGACTATGTCTTAGTAATTCAATAGTTTTCTGTGCTATGTCAGATATAAGAGGATAAACTTACCTTCTTGCTGAGACTATAGGCCGCACTATTTTAAACAGGTTAACACCTTCCTCAGTTCTCCTTTTTACAGTGGAAAATGCTTTTTTAGAAGTCAGTGTTACCTGTTTCCTTATTCAGTTTAAGAGTTTACCAAATAACACACCACAGTGGTTTTCAGAACATTTCTCTACTGGAATGATGTGAACAGACTGAAAATACATTTCTTAGAATAAAAAAAGCTTAGTTTAGTATTTGATTGAATACTAAACATACTTTGAATCTACCTATCTGAAAGAAAGATTCCTGCTTTTAACCATTTTCTTTAAAACAAACACTCATTTTGAGCTATTTTGTTTTGTCTGGGCTTCAGTAAGTGTCTTTGCCTTCATATTTTTAGTCTCTGAGTTTTTCCTGTGGTGTTTTTCAAGCTTAACATCTTAGAAAGATATGTGTTTGATTTCTAAAGGACTTCCTTAGTTGTTTCCCTAGGCACAGTTTTATCTCTGATGAAGTCAACGGGGAAAAGGATTCTCTGAAATGACTGCATATAGCTCCTTTGAAAGTAGGTGTGTGTCACATCACAAATCCAGAAACAGAATTTCTTATGGTAAAGTTCAAAACCTTTGCCTTTCAGACCTTTTATTCTTCTTGCTGAAAACAAGGAGCCAAGAGACAAATTCTAAACCCCCAAAACCTGTGACTTCTGGCTTAAAGAAATATGGCTTTAACTTGACCATTATCTTTCTTTCTCTCTTATCAATCTAAAGCTAGATCAAGTGTCAGTCTGAGAAAAAGTGCTGAAGTTCTCTTATCCATAGCAATGTAAACAGCGAGATCCATTCAGGTTGGCCGCAAGAGTGCAGAGCTCTTCTGGGAGTTGAACTGATATATGCGTGCCTGCAATGCCTTCCTGTGCTGATGTGGATACATACATAGAAGTCTGATAAATGTTAGGAGTTGGTGGGATGCAAATTAGCTGCAGTCTGTAATTATTTGTATTTAACTGACTCAAATATTTCTGAGGTTTCTCTCTAAGGTCTAATGGCATTTATTCAAGATAACATTTTTCATGCTCTAAAATGTTTTTAATAGGTGGTGTTTATTAAAAAAATCCTGTTTTGAAGACCTTTGTGTAGTAGATGGCTAAAGAGGCTCCAAAAGCTAGGTCTCTGAATGCAAAGAGTCTTTCTATATGTCTAGCCCTAAGCAATGAGTTAAATACAGTTTGGAATTGTCCTTTCCAGTAAAACTTCATCCTGTGTCTGTGTATTGGCTTAA
>VXAX01001455.1:65075-77018 GCA_013399835.1 Leptocoma aspasia | reverse complement strand
TTTTTTTTTTTTGTGAGCCAAAACTATAGTAGAATCTAATCATATTTAGGAAGAGCTGAGATTTTAGGTCATTGAAATGAAACAGACATAGCCAGATTGTTTCTTTGCATTGAGCTCTTGACAGAACCAAATTGACTTTGAATGTAAGTTTATATTTTCTACTCTGTTTTTAATCCAACACTATGGCCCTTATGTGAGAATCTCGCTTTTATTTTCTCTTGTTTTCACAACAGAAAACATATAAGCAAAAGGAGTAAACTCAGCTGAAACTGTTTGCTAGTGCACCTTTGGCCAGATGGCTCATCACAAGACCTTTAAAATTCAAGTAGTCATATTTGTGTGTACTTATATTTATACAAGTAATCCTGTACTGCACAACTTTTATATGCTACATATTTGAAATTTACAGTAGCTTGAACCCAGCACTCTGCTTCTAGTTTTGTTAGTAAATTGGATGAGGAATTGTGTATATAACTGTCTAGAACTATTTTAGAATTTGGTATTTGAGATGGATTTAGTCTTTACATATAAAATACCACAGGGAGATCGGAATGAAACTCTGTGTATTTATGCATATCTATTTACTTGGAATAAGCAGCACATTCTTGTGTCTTAAAACCCCTTGATAAACTTGTTTATTGCTCTGGTAGGTAATTTGATGAAAATAAACACTCCTGCAATTGCTTCTTGCTGAGATAGCTAGTAGGTGTTATATTTGAAGCTGTGGGCAGGAAGAATGGATGAAGCATTTGGTCTCTTATCTCTCATAAGAGTCTGCAAATCAAAGATTCTTACTAAATTTAAAGGGCCTCATGGATTATCCCTGGGCATTTCGATCAAAATAAATACATGCATTCAATGAGGATTTTTTTCTATTAAAAGTTAGATCTCCATGTTAGAAAACCTATAACTGGGGGACATAGATATAATCTCAAGTTTCCACATTTTTTTCTACTCTCAGTCTGTCTGTGAAGTATTTGCACTGCAGATGTAGATCTTCTGGATATGTTGTGCTATATTTACACTGCTTCTTCTTTGAGGATTTTTAAAAGTGTCTCTCTTCAATTTTGGAACTTACTAAACAGCAAGCAATGATGGATAGTAAAGCAACATCTACACTTATGACCTGTTCTCTATATTTCCTACATGGTGGTCTTAGGGAAACATAATAATTAAGGTCTGCTTTTAGTCTAGAAATGCAGGGGAACTTTTCTGTCTTTTCTGGAAAGATTCTGAAGGGTATTGCCAACAGGTCAAGGGAGATGAACACGCCCCTCTGCTCAGCCCTGCTGAAGAACGTGTGGAGTGCTGTGTCCAGTTCTTGGCTCCTCAGGACAAGAGAGACATGGAGCTCCTGGAGCAGCTCCAGTGGAGGTTGCAGAGATGATGAAGGGTCTGGAACATCTCTCTTATGAGTAAAGGCTGAGGGAGCTGGGATTATTCAGGTTTGAGAAGAGAACACTGAGGAGAGATTTCGTCAAGAAGAAGAAAGAAACAACCAGCCAACCAAATAAGTATCACCAAGTAATGTGCTAAAACAGATGTACTTTCCCACTGAATTTGGCTAGAAAAAGCAATGTGCTTCCAATAATGGAAAAGATTAAAAGGCCTTTCTTTTTGTAGCTTTCTTTTTTTCCCACTGAACTTGGATGGAAAAAGTGATGTGCTTACAATAACGGAAAACGTTATTGTTCCTTTCTTTTGTAGCTTTCTCTTGTTTTGCATTGCTTCCTGGCTAGAGTCTACTTGGATTTCCACTGAGCTGACTCAAAGAATGAAGTTTATTTCAAATGTGTTTTCATAAGCTATGAAACAGTGTATCCACAATAATTATTTTGTATTATGGTGAGAGGAAGGTAATTTCTGGAAACAGCTCCTGTACAATATTTAAGCTACTGTGACAAACTACTCAGTCTGTTGAACCTGCGGTATTTGAAATAGGAACCCAGAACAGTGCTAACATACCTACCAGCAAGAATTCCCTGTTCACTCCTAAGAAATTCAGTACAAGTTTTGATATGTTCTTTGTGCCTTTTTGCCTCAATAAAGGACACACTGGTTTTTAGACTTTATTTCTCTGTAAAATGTTTGTTAGGTATCTGTAGTGAATTTAGTAATACCTCTTATCCTCACTCAAGCAAAAAAACCTGAAAATGTTCTAAAATGTAGGTGTTGGGGTTTAGGATTTTTTGTTTCTTTGTCTGAGGGAATTTTCTCACATTTTGTTGATAAGAAACAATAATGACTGGTACTTGAGAGAGACAAAATAAGTAACCACAGAGAAGGGGGAGGAATGCAGCTGGCTTTACCATCGTAGCTGAGGGACATTCTCCTGGGAAGGGCAGAGATATCATGAGATTTGGGCTGGGAAAAAGGGGCTGGGTACAGCTCCTAGCTCTCTTGTGCTCTTGGCATTCAGAGGGGAGAGAGGCTGCAGTTGCTGTAGGGACAATTTGCCACCACTGCAGGGCTCCATCTCCTGCTGCTTTCTTCTACCATGAGTGGAGCTCTGCTCGTAAGAGTGGCCATTGCACTGGGACTTTATTAACACCCTACCTCACCAAACAGGGAACCCTTCACTGTCTGCTCAGGTGCCTCAGAGGAAACCCTGGGATCCCTAAGCCCCTTCCCCCTCCAACGGCGCCACCCTGGCCCTGTTCAAGAGCTGGGCTGCCACCGCCCAGGCCCTGCTGTTTCTTTGTCACTGCTCCAGGTTTTTTGCTGTGCTGTAGCCCCGCACCCTCTGCCTGCTGGGATGCCCCGTGGTTCCAGCTACAGCTTTGGAGTTTCTGATACATCTGGTCTACCACCTCAGGATTTTTGCTCACCTCTGCCATTCCAGCTTTCTGCTTCCAAGGCCCCTGCTACAGCTAATTTCACTGTCTGGAGGGGCACTGGGACCAGCTGGCCCTGGGGGTTTGTAAAGGAAGCCCATTTTCCATCCCTTGCCGCCATTGGCCACGTGCAGAGAAACAACCTAACTCGTGCCACAGCGCCCCCTGCAGCCGTGGGGGAATCATCGCACTGGCTCTGCCTGGCCAGGAGCCCACAGCGCCCCTGCCGGCTGTGGCTGTAACTGCATCAAAGGGGAAAGCACCTGCAGCCGGGACAAGGCTGTTACTGGCTTTCTGGTTGTGTTTGTTGTTGCTGCCATTGTTGTTGTTTGTTTGCCTTGTTATCCATATAAAAATTGAAATATGAAAATTGAAATTGAAATGTGCTCATACTACACGTAGTAAACAACTGTTATTCCTTTTCCCATATGTTTGCCTGAAAGCCCCTTAATTTCAGAGTTATAATGGTTTGGAGGGAAGGGGGTCATATTCTCCTTTCCAAGGGAGGTTCCCGCCTTCCTTGGTAGACACCTGTCTTTCAAATCAATGCAGGTTTGAGAGTAGTATTTCTAGCAAGGTATTTAAAATGCATTGTTGTCTGCTGTTATAAAGGGTTAAAATGCTTGCAAAGAGTTGCAATATATAGATTTTTATTTTTCATTAATATGCATTGAGTAGGTGCCACAAATTTGGTGTGTAAAGGTTTTCTAACTGTTTGATTTGAAAAATTTTTATTTAGATCATACTAGGAAATTTTCCCTACAGTGTAAGGGAGGAAAGAAAATCCTGTTAAAGAAGTACCACTCAGGCTATTGTGAACAATCACAAATAACCTTCAGAAGTGCTTATAACACTTTAGAATCAGGCAAAGCTTCACTAGGTAAAGATGAGAGGTAGAAAGTTTGAAATGAGACTTCGGTTTGTTCTCTAAGTAGGTGCACTCTAAGTTCCTGTTAAAACTGTTTAAGTTTGCTGAATTTTTCTTCTCTAGTCTCTTCTTGCTGTTTAGTGAAGTAGACGTTCCCTAAACATTTTGTAAGGATAGCTCAAAACCTACTTTACCCATTTTAATGTTGAAATTACATCTTATCTGCATCTCAATTAAAATATAACAGACAATGATCCATCCAAAATGGTCAAATTTTACTTTTATCTTGATTCAATCGTGTTCTGGTTTCCTGTTTGTACTGCATCCTAAGGGTGTCATTCACCATCTTCATTTCTGCCTTTTTTCATACTCTAATTTTCAATACTAGAGTATGGAAAAATATAAACATGGTATTTAATTTCAGGCAACAGAAAATAATTACTGGATGTGTCATTAGTCAAGTGTAGAAAAGTAGTAGCAAATGATAGATAGTGGTGCCACAAAAATAAGGTTGTTTGCTGTTTTTTTAGTCTGGGGCTGGCTTTGTTGTGTTGTAATTGTTGTTGTTGTTTTGTTGGGTTTTTTGTTAATTTATTTATTTGTTTCCCCACAGAAATGACTGAAATATGGGATTGAGATAGTTTTTTTTTTTTTTTCCGTGGTCCTTCTGCAGCTGTTAAAATTTGAACCTCAGTAGTCCAACATGTGTCAGAAGTCAAATCTGATTATCTTGGAAGCAACTTAAAAGGCAAACTTAGAGCCAGTGCAAAATATCTACGGCTAGTTACCAACAATACAATTTGAAAGTCCTGAGAGAACAGATTTCTTATTTATGGATTTTGCTTTGTGAGAAGAAAATCCTTATGAACAGCATGCCTATATATTTTAAAAATATATATTTAAGTGAGCTGAAAGACCATTTCATATCTCTGGTTCACAAAAGAAATGTCTGGCACAGAAATAGCAGTCTGCATTCTTTATCCAGAGAAATTAAAAATACAGGAGGAAGGCAACAATCTTAATGAAAAGAAATATTCAGAAAATATATTCAGCAGTGTTTGACTTCTGTTTGGTATGACATTGAAATGTGCTTGTCTGAAGTGCTGTGGTGCATCACAGGCATCGCAAAACATTTGCCAAAGGGCTGTGCTCTCCTTTTGAAGCTGAATTTCTCTGAGGTAGGGACAATGCACCTGTAGAGGAATTCCTTATGGAGCAGGGGCATGGTCTGCCCCTGGACAGGTTGGACAACTCAGCCTGGGCCTGAGTAGAGGCCAAGGCCTGTATTGTCCTTGGAGTTATCTAATGGCATGAAAAGGAGGAGGTGGTTCACTTGTGTAATAGCAGATTGCAGATGTAGGTCTGAATGCCTTGGGCCACCTTAACCACAGAGTAGGCAGTGCTTTATCACTTTTTGCTGTGATGTTCACCAATGAAAAGATGCTTAAGGTATGTAAACAATGCTGTAAGATATATAACCAGCCATTTTGAGGAATAAAGGGAGAATGTTATGTAACTGTATCCGTGTGATTATCATTACTTGGCCAGCTCTTCGTGGGGACCCTTTTCATGCACCCACAACACAGAGGTGGTTATAGATAAAGTGGATTTTGTTATGCAGTCATAGAAAGGAGCTTAAATATCAGCCAGTTCCAACTCCCCTGCCATGGGCAGGTACACCTTCCACTAGATCAGATTGCTCAGTACCCCATTCAGTTCAGTGTCATCTGATACTCAGAGTAAAGAATTTCTTCTTATTATCCATTCTTAATGCACCCTCTCTCAGGTTAATATTATTAACTCCTGTCCTATCACTACATGCTGTTGGTAAAAGTTCTTCTCCAGCTCTTGTAGCCCCTTCAGGTACTGTAAGGCTTCTAGAAGGTGTCTCCAGAGCCTTCTCTTCTCTAGGCTGAACAGCCCCAAGTCTCAAGCTATCTTTCTAGGATAGATGCTCCAGCCCTCTGGTTGTCTTTCTGGCCTCCCTCTGGTCTTCTTCCAGCATATCCACGTACTTATGTTGGGTTCCTCTGACCTGGACTCAGTACTCCAGATGGGTATCATGACAGCAGACCAGAGGGGAAGAATCACCTTCCTCAGCCTGCTTGTCACACTGCTTTTGATGCAGCCCAGGATTATGGTTGACTTTCAGGGCTGTAAGCACATATTGTTGGGTCATATTGAGTTTTTCTTTCACCAACACCCCCAAGTTTTTCCCTCACTGCTGCTCAGGTAGAAGAAAAAAATACAAGGCATCATGTGAGAGACAGACAATTAAAGAAGTCCCTTCTAAAACACATAATTCCTAAATAATAGCGTAATGTATTACCGTGTCATATAATATATAATATAATACAATAAATAGTAAACAATATAATAAGATTCTTAAACAACACTGTATTTAATTTATCATAGTGTGATCTATCTGTAACTTTGCAGCTAGATCTCAACTACCCCTAAGCAGAGCCCAAACTCTTCCCAAGGTCCACACAGATGTTGTATGACTACTGTTTTACTTCACTGCAGGAAAGCCAGGATCAGCTATTTGAAAGAACATAACCTGTAAAATCAGCTATGGGAGTGTAGCTGAATATTTGCTGAATATGTCTGACTTGGGAATTTTGGGTCCAGATCTGAATGGGAGCACAGCCTAGGCCATTAGCTGCAGACTGCAACCAACAGAAAGCAGGGAGGGCACCCAAGATATGACTCCAGCCCCTAAGGAAATGGGAATGATGCTCCTCTGTTTGTGCCTTACAAGTACAGATCATCTCACAGTGAGAGGTCCTTAAGGAGCATCAGTGTTAAGACAGGCAACAACACCTGCAGTTTTCACAGGTGTTCCAGTCAGTGGCCTGGCACGGGCAGGTTTGTCTCAAATGGTGTAAAACAAAGCAAGATTATTTAGAATTACTCACAGCTGTAGTATTGACAATTTCTGGGTTTCTGGATTTTGCTAGCTGCAAGCTTGCTAAGGTTTTTTCTTCCCAAGGGAAAGCTCACTTTCATAGCAGAGATTCTATAAACATACCTCTGAGCTGTGTTCCTTCTCAAGGCCACGGGTGTTGTTTTTCTGTTCTGCTCCCACAAACATAGAAAGATAGTTTTCTCTCTCTTAACTAATGGTAAGAGGGAGTTGGTCTTGGTTATGAGCCAATCAATTTAGTATTATAAGAGGTGTTCCACTGGTATAGCTGTAAGCCTTCTGAAATAATCTTAAGCCTTTGTAACAAGCTATGAAACAAGCAAGAACCTAAAGCCTTCTGACAATAAAGAATCCTTTAGCCTTCTGATGATGGAGTCCTTGTAATCACTGCTCTGCTTCGAACTGTGATACACAATCATTAGAATATGCCATTTAATTTTCTAGAGTGTAAAACACAGGTTATTTACATTTCATTAAGCACAATTTCAAAAAGAATCTGGGGTAATATTTCTTGTCCCTTCTCCAGTCTCAGGCACACATCAGCATTTTAGTAAACAAATCCAAGGGCCAGGTGCATTGCTTTGCCGTAGCTTGTGGGTTTTCTTGCTCCTCCAATAAAATTTCTATATTTTTGTGGGCCATAGTGCAACAAAATAATGCTAGTAAAAGGGATGTGATTAGGCAGAAATGAGGAGGGCTCACGTTCTTTTTTTTTCTTTTTAATTGTCTTGGCATGCTGCAAAACTCTTTAGAAGGAGAAGGAGACTACCAGAGCCCTGGGAAGAGATGTGTCTCATCAATGACAAAATTAAATTAAAATTTGAATGCTCTTTTTTTTTAAAGTTCTGTTTTGCCCTTGATATTCTAATTAGGAATGCATAAGCAATCACATGAGTACGCTTTTTAGCTTGATTTTGTGGATTTCCTACCATTGTCTTGTAGGTTAAGAGCAGTTCATGAATGAGTGAATGAGAAATACAGGTCTAGTAGCAAACAGAATGCAAATAAGATTGATTTACAGCCTTTTCAATGTTGCTTAGATGCTGTGTGGCCATGGTGCAATCTCTCCATCTCCCTGTACATCTATTTCCTAATACAGAAAACAGAGCCTAATTTTGTCCTCTTTCCTTCTTGTTTATACAGTTAGTAAACTGCTTATGGCTTTTCACAGAATCACTGTGATTCTATGATGCTGAACAGAATTCACCTCTGATCCCATTAGGACACCCGGGCACCACTCTAACACAAACAGTAGCGTGTGTCTCTTGCAAGATGAAGTGTGTCATTTTGCAGTCTAGCATGGTAGTAGCTGGCATAACAAAGAAAAATGGCCATACTCTCTCCAAGAAATGGTTTCTAGCACTAGCACAGAAGATGACAAGTAATCCAGACAGACAGTAGTATGGGCAGTCTGTAAGTGATGAACAGGAGTGAAGTTTCAGTAGTGCCATAAGAATTTTATGTAAAGCCATTATGATGCATTATGGTATTGATCTGAATTGAAAAACTCAGCCAGATTCTTTAAAAGAATGACACTGCTAAATTTTTATTCACATTGCTAACAAATTGTTCTACAATACTTCCTGAATTTATCCTTTGTCTTTTTACTAGTGATTATGGATAGAGACTGATGATTTTTGTGCATCTTCAACAATGATTTTGCTGTGGGTTTAGTGCCAATAGATATTGTGAAATGAAATCACAGTCCTTTGAAACTGCCCCTGTTCTTTTCAATGTGATAAGAATTTTGTCCTGACCTAGGAATACAAGTGGGAAATCTCTTGGTAATTCAGACTGGTTAGTCATTCAGGGGTAGGTCCACATAAAACATAAAGTAGAATGAATTGGATTTGATTGCATCTGGCAAGTAGAAACTCAAAAGCTCTCTTTAGCTGTTGACTCCCATTCCAGCATTTTGAAAAATTACAGTTCACTTCCTGTCCAATATATTTTTGGTCATTATGTTTCTTGAGGGAGGACAGGGAGGAAATCAATGGCTTCAGGCCAAATCCATGCAGCTGAAAGCAGTACTCTCACAGGTATTCACACTTTGCCTAAACTGCTTAGACGGGAGCATGGTGATGTTCAACAATGTCCAACAAAACCTCAAAGAAAAATCAGTGTTCCTTTGCCCAGTATAACAGATCAAAGCTCTGCTATTTGCAGTGGTACTTGAGGGAGAAATATTTCTTCAGGGTGGTTAAATCTGCCTTGCAAATAAATAGGTATTTAACACAAAATTCATTGCAGCATCTTGAACCTAGTATTAGGAGAAAAAATATTTGGAGCTACTTAAAATTAAAATAGCATATCATCATATTATTTCCTAATTTAAGGAAAAAAGTGAGAATTTGCTCATGCAGAGATGAGCATTGCATTTGGTAAGGCTTATACCATGGTTGTGGTATTCAAGACAGAGAAAACACAGTACAAAAACTAGTGTTTTACTGTATCCGCTCTCTTCTATGGAGTTCAGATGAGTTGAGTGAAAATTCCACCTTCCAATGTTTATAACAACATTTATGTATTTGTTTGGTTGTTTTCCTCCCTTCAGGTTACTCCACCTAAACTCAGAAAATTTCATTTGGCTGTTGAGGCATGTACATTTAGACATACTAAGAGAGATATTTCAGAATACCTCATTAACCAAGTGTAGCGTATTGCTGTACTGCCTTGGAAGAAAATCAGTCAAAAACACAGCAATGGAAGTCACAGTACATTTACTTAGTGTCTATTTACTCCAGGGAGAGCATTACTTCTAGTAGCAAATGATTTGTCCCTTCATGTTTACTCATTTCTAGTATCTGACACAATACAAGGAAAGTAATTTTTTGTGTATTTCTCAGTATTGTTTCTTTATTTCACCTCAGTGGAAAGGGAAAAACAGGAGTAACTCCAAAGATATTTCTCTACATATCCTCTGTGCTACATTATGCCTTGCAGATAACCAAATCAGCAAGGAATTAAAAGTCTTCTGTATTTCTTTACTCCCCAGTGTCCCTGGAAGACAAGAGATAATATTGCCTTTAAACACTGTATACATTTTCTAAGTCACCAAGAGGATTCCGAAGTAGGCACAAACATGGACATTAATGCAGAATTAAAAGCTGTAGAATGGCTCAAGCTCTTTACATTAAGAAGTCATACTATAAGTCAAGCCCTAAGGATCTTGCTCCTAGTTGTGGCTATAGAATTTTTGAAGCAAGAGTTATATTGAAAAACCGGTAGATTATTCCTTTTAGTACTTAAAGCTTGGTTTACAGCAGTTTTAATGCAGTACCTGTCATGTATTTTCATTTTGCAACACAAGAGCTGCAACATAATGGAATATCAGTATATCCCAGGAGTTTTATGGGCATACACTATTTTTATAATATTGTGTTTTTAATGTATGATACTTTTCTTTTTCTCTGATCCTTTTCTCACAGAGGACCATATACTGCTATTCATAATAAATAATTGTGCAGTGCTTAAAAATGAGAGAGTAGGCATTCAGCTAATTATTACCTCTTGAATACTTTAGAGCTCATTAGTTGTAAACAGTCTTATGAAGCAAAGTTAAAAGAAATATTTTATTGACTGATGTCCAGGTGACAGCCCTGGAGAATTATTTCTACGCATAAAGACAATGTAAGATGATGTCTCAGTTTAGAGTAATACATTATTCTTTTTATTGTCATAGGAAAAACTGGTCTTCCCTCCTCACCCATTGCATCAAAGTTTTTATGCATTCAAATGATTTTGAAAGCCTTGAGCTAGCTTTTCTTCCTGCTAATATTATACAAGTAACTGTCTCTAGCTAACACTTTCTTTATTGGTAAACCATGAAAAAGAGCCATAAAACCTAACAAAAGTATGGCACCATGTGATCTCCTTGCTGAGTTTAAGCACTTTGCAATGAGGCTGTATAAAACTTTCTTTAAGTTGGAACAGAATATGTTTGTTGCACCAAATAATGATCTGGGCTCAAACAGGCAGACGATGAACAGACCCATTTGCTACCTTCCTATAAATTTAGTGGCTTCTTTTTAGGGGATTAGCCAGAAGTAAGAAAAACTGTAAACATGATTTTGCAGAAACAAGCACTACAACTCCCTGACAGTTACAAATAATAAATAAAATGCTTATTTTCAAGAATGTTCCCTTGTTCTTCTAACACTCTTTCTTCTAACACTCAAAAGAGTAATCTTTGGCTGAAATAATGATTCATATATATATAAGACTCTCCTTAGGACAATTGGAATAATTACATGCACAATGATCTTGATGGCATCTATTTTATTTTATAAAGTCATTAGAATATTTTAGGTTAACTTCAAATAACACAATCAAACAAAGTAAAGATTTCTTTAACTGGGACAGCAGATGCAAAGGCTGAAGTAATAATTGTGTCGTCAGGTCAAATGTCGTGGTGCTGACACCTGGAGCAGAAGATGGATGTATTTGCTTGTATATGCTATCCACACTGACCTGTGCTAAATTTGTTTCTGTTCTGATTTAGAAGATTCATTTCCTTTTGTCTAGGATGAGTGCTAATAATGTGTTTAACTCTTTAGTCTGATACTGGCTGCAGAGTGAATAGGGAAATAGATACATACCTCTCTGAGAAAAAAGAGAAGGACACATGTAGACTGCTATTTCAGCTTTCTGCTACAGTATGGGAGAAACAGCTCAAACTACTGCATGTTTCTCACACTTTATACCAGTGACTTGTAATTTAAAGAGAAGGTACATTGTGTTTTTCTAGTGAGGAGAAAATATTCACCTAGCAAGGATATTCAGAATTAGCAATGCAAGAAAAAAAAGGACACCAAAGCAAAGATTTTTGGAGGATCTGCAAGTATTTCTCTCACTATGCCAACCTTGCTACTTGTCAAGGTTACAATAATGCTTTTTAGTGTAGGTAGAAGATTTGTCTTTCTCTGGTTTCTTTCTCTAGCAATTCCATCAAGTAATCTAGTAATCGCAATGCTGGAGGCAGGGAACTAGATCAGATGAACTATTGACATGGTCCAGTAAGGCATATATATCTGTAAACTTCCTATGGATTCCTGCCTTTGCAACAACAAATTTCCATCATTTTTATGGGTCTAGATATGCGTACTTGAAGTTTGTATGATATAAATTCTTTGAAAATTTTAACTAGAGTATCTTATACGGACAGTGTTTTGAGACATCTAAGTGCATTCTTTAAGTCCTCACAGTCACAAGGTCAAATGAAAGGATTGCCTCAGGTTTTTGTCCTGTCAAAACCATTTTTTTGCTACATTTTATCAAGAACTTCTACCAGAATCTCTGAACTCTTTTTTTTTTTT
>VXAX01001455.1:33590-65059 GCA_013399835.1 Leptocoma aspasia | reverse complement strand
TTTTTTTTTTTTTTGTTTCCTGCTGAGCCTTTATTTCATGTTTGGATGGTCTTTTTTCATATGATACTACCATAACTTCTTCAGTGGATATCCAGCCTCACTGCTTTTAAGGTGATCTTATACTCTCCTAATCATCGTGCAACAACACTGCACTTCCTTTTCAAGTTCACGTTGCTTTGATCCTCTTACAAGGACTGGTCTTTGGTAATTGTGCTTATGTCTTAGAAGTCTGTCCTCAAATCAACCTGAGAAAATAGGATACCAGAGTGGCCTTCCACTCTTCAGCCATTACTTCTCTCTCTATCTGATACAAAAATAGTAGCATTTGCACTGAAAGTATGCACTTGGCAAAGAAATCATCATTGCAGTTAAATTTGTGTTCCAAATTTTAGCAGGGCTTACAGCCATTGGAAAGTGCATTGGCTTTGGTTGTGGGGGTTTCTTTTGGTTTGTTGCGGGGGATGTATTTTTTTTTTGTTTGGTTGGTTTTGTGGGTTTTATTTTCTGTTGGTGGGGATTGTTCGAGGGGGTGTTTTTCGCTGTTGTTGTTTGGTTGGTTTTGTTTTTCTTTTTAATTTTTTAAATTTTATTTTTTAATCACCCAACATTCTTAATATCTAAATCTTTGTATTGCACAAAACAATCTTTTGTTACCCCCTACCCTGTAGAAGAATTGATGGTCATCAAGACACACAAGTGCTTTTTTCATGACTTTGACTTCCTTTGAAATGCAGAATCTTTTTAGGCTCAGTAATCCTTACACTTAGTATTCAAGTTACTCTCATTATTTTTCCCATCCTTTTTTTCCCTTTGTTTCTCTCTTGAGTTAAACCTGCGGACGAAGGTCTCACAAGTTTCTTTGCCATCTCCTGAATTTCATTAGGGGAGCAAATGTATTTTTTTTCATCTGCCAGTTTCAACATCAGCTGTTTCCAAACTTTTTTCCAGAGGCCAATTATAATCTTTTCCTTTACTGAAGTGAAAATCAAAGAATGTTCTGCAAATAGATGACCTGGTCTCTTATTATGTGAACTATCCATTACATCAGTACTTATCAATATTTATTAATAATTTTGTATTGGACAATGTGATTATGTGATGTTACAATGCAGAGAAGATCAACTTTTTATCTAAAAAGCCTTATAAAATGCTTACCCTGATGCCTTTGTGGGAAATTATAAATGACATCAAATAAGATTATATAGAAAATAATGCAACTGATTTTCTTTTAAAAACACATATCTAATTTCTCTTTTGTATATCCCTAAACCTCTATATGGTTTTAATTATGCTTGGTGATGCAGTATTCTGTAGTCCACAGATGCTGTGACTTATATTTCTATACTTATGCTGGTTGACTGAGGGCAAGTAATGCATTTAAGAAATAGAAAACAAATGGGGGAAAATGCTTTAAGAAAATCTTTCCATTGAAACATTTTGTAGCACTTCATGATTAATGTCAAGTTCAGAAGTGATTATATTAACATACCCTAAAAGAAACTCATAAAATATCTCTAAGTTTTATGCATAAATGGCTTCTAACACAGGTTAAACAATTTAGATATTATTTAGTTCACCTATTCAAACTCAAGGGAGAATTTGAAAATATTTTCCTGAAGCTTTTTCTGTTTCCACACCAGTTTCTATATTTGTCTCTACCTTTGGTGGCCTGCCCATTGAAAGTTAATTAATTTTGTGTGAAAAAGATGAGGGAAAAGGTTTTTACTTTACATCTGTTCAGTAGCTTGGAATTTAAGTCTCACAGAAAGACATTCAGGCTGCTGTGTAACCCCATAAGGGAAAAACCTCTTACAGAAGCTCTGATTTCAGGTTTAGGGACAAACCTTGCAAAGGTTTTTAGTTTAAATGTTTTAACATATTCATTATCAAATTACATTTTAATAAACAATATTTCCTGGGTTTGAATGTTTTCAGCTAATTATCTGAAAGGGCTTTACAATTTTAATTAGGCTCTCAGTTCTTGTGATCTCAAGAAATATTTGGTGGGTGTGACAATCTTGGGTTTATCGTTGGAGAAGATGATCCTAAGGGTCTTTTCCAACTTAAATGATTATAAGATTGTAATAAATATTTTCTCTTGTTGGAAAATGGTTTCCTATACTAACTGAAAAATAAAATTTTCCTACTTTAAAAAAATATTTTAAACTGAAAAATGAAAATCCCCAAACATTTTTAAAGGTGATTATGAAACATAAAAACAAAAAAGAAAAAAGTGTTGCTTTGAAGATTTGAAATACAGATAGTGCAGATTTCCCTCTTCTCTTTGGAGGGATTGAGGGCAAATAGCAGTCTTCCCAAGTTTAACTTTGAAAGAGACTTCACAGCACTAAAATGCCTCTAAAATAAATGTACTATAGAGCATGAAAAGTTCATGATCAGCAGTAGCCAAGTTTCCTGAATACACTAATATTTTCCATTACATGATACCTCTTGCTGATGAAAGGCTGCAAAGAGATTCAGTGACTTATGTATGTAGGAAGCTGAACACTGATTAGTTAATAGAAGTTAGCTTTTTCTGCTTCTGATTTTTTTGTGATTAATGTGATCCATTACAATAAAAAAGTTGTCTCATGTATGTGAAGTCAAGTTCAATCACTGTGGTATTGCA
This sequence comes from Leptocoma aspasia, assembly GCA_013399835.1. Taxonomy (NCBI): domain Eukaryota; kingdom Metazoa; phylum Chordata; class Aves; order Passeriformes; family Nectariniidae; genus Leptocoma; species Leptocoma aspasia. The sequence goes on along the minus strand of VXAX01001455.1, from coordinate 62,430 downwards.
ATATCTGTGAAAGGGTAATCTTTCCCATTTGCAGACACACAGAGCAAGTGCATGCACAGATAAGTAAGAGACCACCCTTTCTAAATACATGCTTCTATGAGAAAATAAGAGAAAACAGCATGATAGACAGACCTAATCACTCAAAGCAAAAATCCTCTGTAGTGTGGTGAGTTGGGATTTCACAAGGTACCAGTGTCAGAGAAACTCCTGTAATAAATTGGGTGGCCTGTTACCATGTTGCTGTCATATTTTCTTTCATGAAGCAAAGGAGCAACTCACTGAAAGGCTGCACAGAAACAGGCATGTTCCTAGGAGAACCTGTGGGCTTCTCTATTTCTTGCAATGTACTGTTGAAATGTCTGAGGGCCACAAGGAGTGTTTTTACCTTGTTGGCTATAGGCAGCAGCTCAGGTCCTGAAGTACTGTAGCCATGTTAGCATGTCGCTACCAAGCCAGAGAAAAGAGATAGAGATTCACTCTGAGTCAGTGAGCGGCAAAAGAGAGAGTTTATTTGAAACACACGGTTTTTATAACATACATCGCTACGGTTGAAGCTGATTGGTTTTATGGTAATTCATCTGACTCCATTGGTAGTTTTAGCATGAACGAAACTCAAGGACATTATTCCACAACATAGCTAATATTTACAATTCTTCTCCATCAGAAGACAATTGTTATGTCTAAACCTGTCTCCGGCTGTGTGAGCACAGACACATTAGCATAGTCCTGCAAAACCTGAATTCAGTAGTGCTGGCCTAGTTCTTCACAGTCTCACAGCCTAGTCCTCCAGAGATGCTCACACTGATCCAGCTCATTTTGCATTTCCACCAAAGCTGCTGCCATGCAGGCTGCCTCAGGCAAAGCCCTGAACCATCTTGGTGAGCTTTTCAAAAGGGTCTTAAGGTACTTCGATTCCCTGAGGAGGCACAAAGGAGAACCCTTCTCAAGAGGTTGAACAACAAACTTTTACTTGCAAATTTTAGAGTGTTAAGGTATAAAAAGATACTTGACAAAATTTTAAAGGAACAATTAGTTAAAATAAGGCATTTCACAAAGCATTGATTGCGGAAACTCTAAGTCATCCAATTTTAACATACCCAGATTTCAAGAAGAGGAATTTAGGAGGACAGAGAGAGGCAGAGAGAGAGAGAGAAAAAAAGATTAATATTCACCACTTGAATTCTAGTGAATCCCAACTACTGTACAATCAAAAACATTGGGCTGTGACCTTGTGTGTGCTTGTGTGACTGCTTTTGTCTGTTCTGGTCTCCTGGGGCTCTTCCACCCCGGGTGGGGCTTTGGGTGTGCTGCTGGCTTGACCCATTCTGGGCTGGACTAGAGACTCCAAGGGTTGGAGGCTGGAGCAGTGACCATCCCACCTTCTCAGAAGTTACCTCCCTTCTTCCCCCCTGCTTTCCCCCTGCTTTAGTGGTTTTGAGCCACCAATCATTTTCTCCAATCTCTCACGCCTTGCATATATGTGCCACCCTTCTGAGCCTTTCTGGCTTCATTTGTAGAGAGATGGTGGTAACACAGTTGTGCATGAGAAATGAAATTGATGTTCACACAATGAAAACATTTTACTTAAAATTATTTGTATCTATGGTGCTAATGGAAAATAATTAATATATAAGTTTGGGGCAAGACTCTGATTGTAGTTTTGTTCAGAGAGACCAGCTAAGTATCTCTGCACATGAAGACGCAGCACATCCTGGAGTACAGCATAACTATTTTCTTCTGCATTTTATGCTCTTTTGTGGCTGAGGTGCAGATATTGCAGCAGTCTGGATGGAAAAAAAAGTTGAAAAAATACTGATATGCCCAGCATGCAGTTTCATTCTTTACACTTTTAGGAGGAAATCTGTACTGTCTCCAGACCTTCCATACACAGAACAGTGAAGGATGATGACAAACTGGAACTATGCTTAAGAATGAAAGCACTATTCATGAGGCAGAAATAGCTTCACATAGGCAGAAAAATAGTAAGTCTCCAAACATGAAAGGATCATAAATGGCTTCTGTTGATCCCCTTCTGATGCCCCAAAGTTCACAAGCTCACAGAGCTGAAATAAAGATGTACTTTACTGCAACTGATTCCTTCTTCATGTGGCTTAGATGGCAATTTGCATTCAGGCATGGTTTGAATGCTTCTAACAGCCATCTCTCTGCACAGTGCCTGGGCATTGGAAATGCCTCTGCCCCCTGCCTGGGTGATTTCAGCCTTTTCTTAGCTTCCTTGATATTTAGGATCCCAGCAGCACTGAACTGCAGAGGAAAGCAAGGAACAATCCAGTGAGTTCACAGATAAAATTAGCTTGAGTAGTCACAACTCATTTAATATGATATTTTGTATTTTTCTGGTGTTTCAGCTTCTTGGACCTACTGAAAGGTGATGTAACTAGATATATACTGGAGAATCCCATAACACCAAAGGAAGTAAATATGTCAGAACTCCTCAGTCTGATCTTTGACAGAGAAGGACAGCTGATTCACAGTTTAGAGTCTGTGAAAGGGGAGAGATTAAAGATCTAGTTGAGAGAAAATGAATTTCTGTTTTTGGTGTGGAATTGGGCTCAGATGTTAGATCTATCTTTGCCTTGCAAGAAAGATATGAAGAAGAGATGAAGAGGGATATGAAGAAGAGATATGGCTCTTCACCTATGGCTCTTCACCTACCCAACTGAGATTCCTTCCTGTACTTAGTATCTGAAGGGGTTCGGTGAGGGCCAGGGTGTTATAAGCTTTCACCGGTCCCTTGATCCCCGGATAGCTCAGCTACCTGGATGGCTTGAAAATGAACGGGAGGCTTCTGTGGCAGTGTTTGAAACAAAAAGGTTCACTAAGAAACAAAATAACAAATTCCTTTTACAGAGAAAAGCCGTGCCAGGTGCAAGAGGTCCTTGCCCTGCTAAGACACGCCACAAAAGCGATTAAGTCTTTTGTTCTAACCTTTTTCTACCTGATGGCCCAGGCGGGCCTTCTTGGCCTCAGTCCAAGAGAGCAGCCCCAAGTTTATGGCGCAGCTCCAAAGGTCCTATGAGGTGTTCCTTGTACCAAATTTGGGGAGAACTTTCTAGTGTCTTTGCCTTACTTGGCAGACAAAGAGCATTTGAAAATTCCCTTGTAAGTTGGTCACCCCGTCATCAGGGGGCCCACTGCTACAAGTATCCAATCTTGTAACTCTTTCAGCTGAGTCACTGTGTTACACAGATGTAAAGATGTGCAGAATAAGAGCACAATTCCACTGTGAATTAGAATCCAGTATGCAAAGAAAGACCTTGGTTTACCCTTCTTGGCATAACGGAGTAGGAGCAATGTGTCTGTGGCACTGATCTTCCCTTATGAGTTATTCCACTGGACACTAAAATGATAGAAAACTGTTGTTTCAAAATAGAATCATACTTATTTACCTGTGACTACCAGTGTGACCTTGAACAAGAACAAGCATTTCTATTACATGTTTAGCCCCAAAAAGATTTCCAGCCTCCCTCAATTGTTAAAAATAAACCAGCACTCTCTTGTGTCTGAAAAGACCTTTCTAGAAACAGGAAAGTGTGGTTGGAGTACAGAATCTTTGGTAAACTGAGGAGTGTCGCTGTGTGATGAAAAGTGTTTATCCAAAGAACACAACACACAGATATGAGCTAAAGTTAGATAGATTTTCTTCCCCTTTTTCTTTTAATGTGAAAATAAGCAATGCTTTTAAAGTGAAATACAGCTTTACCCCCTCTGACAATGTGCCCTCATGTAAACAGACTCTATTTGGCACACCATGGGTATGCACAAATTGAAGAACCAAGGAGCACTTTGCTGTTCTCAGAATGAATCTGCGCGCTTGCTGTTTCTGGCTTGCATGTCAGGATCAGAATTCATGTGTACACACACTTTTTCCTTCAGGGCAATGGCAGGCGGGGGCATGGGCCAGGCTAAAAGATTAATTTCTTTCATGTTTATAGGGGTGTCTCATCTAGATTAGCAAGAGTCCAAGATATTGCATAGCAAGAACACACCTTGTTATGACTGGAATGACCTCCACCTGCACTTTTTTTCGACCTTAGAAGTTACTGAAAAATTATTTTTCTACAAATAAATCTACCATCTAAAAAGATAGTGAAGCACCCCTGACACCACCCTGCCAACATTCCCTAATCCCAGCTTTATTTTTTGGCCAAGATTTGTTGATTAAAGGAACATGAAATGTTCACTTGTTGAGGTCCTGAGGCAGCTGTCATAATAAGTATGCATCTTCAAGTTAAAACTCTGTATTCTTGACTAAAGATGTTCTAGCCAACATATGGTTGAGTGGCTACACATCATGATCATCTAGAAAGTGAGTAAGGCATTTGAGCTTGAAGTGCTCTCACAGCAGGGGAAACAGCAAGAGTATGTTATTTTGGAACAACTGGCACAGGCATACCCTTCAGCAGAGGGTATATAGAGAGAGCTCATACTTTGCTGCTCCAGGTCACTCTTCCCAAGGAGCCGCAACAAACGTTTTGTTACCCATCAGCTTAATAGAACACTGAGAGGACAAGTGTTCTTTGCAATTCTAGCTTTGAAAGCAAACCAATTTTAGAAAAGGGAGCCTGAAATCTTGCAACAAGGCAAAACAGCTGCCACATCAATGAACAAACAACTAATCAAGTCAAATGTGTTCTATATTCTTAGTGATATCAATATGACTGCTGAGGGAACACATGTATGACAGCCATGTAACTAAATTCTGCTAATTCATTTAGCAGACATGCTTTATTCTTTGTTCTGGGGGGAATCTGGGCCTTGTAGCAAGACAAAAAGGCTGAGGGAAGACAGGTGTGTTAACAGAAGGACTGTATTCAGCCATTTAAAATGTTGTTTTCACATTTTGGAGGACAGAATCACCAAACAGCTTCAGTATTTATGGATAATTTACAGAGCAGTGAAGCTTAGATCATCAAACCAGAGAAGAGAACTAATACTGAGAGTCTTCAAAGAAGTCATACAGTATAATAAGGAAAATAAAAGCTTCAGATGCCTTCAAATTGAAGCAGGTGCTAACGGTCAGAGAAACCCACTTCTCAACTGGGCACACAGAATAGGTTTTAGTATGAGTAAACAGTCCACTAAGACATATGAGTTAATTAAAAGTATTTATTAATAGCTAAAGCACAATTAGAAATACATTATAAAACCAATTATAAGTAATACAATGCAGTATTTGGACCAAAAAAGATTTTATCATTATTTTTACTTTTCTACTTATTCCTAATAATGCAGACATATCGCACTGCAATGAGTACAGGAAATATTTAAACTTTGTAGGCATTAGTTTAGCCTTCTAATCAGTGCAACTAATGACAGATTTTGGTATGACTCCAACTGGGCAAACTTTTTTGAGAAAAATTATTTATGCTGTTGCAATATGTTCCAGTTAGTTTGTTCAAAAGCATTTCGGGGGCAATCAGAAATAGAAAGCTGTTTTCTGAAACTTAGTAAGCTTCTCCCATAACAGAGAATTAATTGGATTTTCTTCTTGCTTGTGATCTTCACTGACAATGTTCAATACATTTTAGTTGCAAGCGGACTAAGTAGTATCTCTACAAAGCTTTTCCTTTATACATGTGTTCAAAAGCAAATAAAATGATGGACTGATCAGCAGAAACAGTTGAAGCTCATTTTATGGTCTGTGTTTTGCTGAAGCAGTGTGGAGAGGGCTGACTTCAGCAAATAATTGCTACGGCATAGCTTATACCTGGAATCCTCTTTAAAGTACAAAGAATTACTAGAGAGTCTAATCTGAACACCTGCATGGGAAAAGCTCTAGAATTTAATAGAGTTATTTATTAAGTCCAGAATTTATTATTATTTCCTATAAGGGAATGGGTTAGACCCTCATGAATCCATGTATCTAATTATTTTGAGGAAGACGTTTGGAAACTCTTTCTGTGCCAATGTGCTGTACACCGCTGAGACGTTCTTTGCATTCAGGAGGAGCTGCTGTTGATACACTAATCTTGGTAATTCTATTTTGGCATCTGGCTCCCTGCAATCCACAAGATGTTGTGGTTGCTGAAGACAGCATTTAGCTTTTACCAGCATTTTGGAAACTAATTTGTATCATTTTACTTAATTACTTACATATTGGTGGTGTATTTTCTACTTGACCTATGAAATTTTAAGAGTAGGAGTAGAAGTAGAATAATTAACCAATATTAGATAACAAAATGAAAAATGATAACTTTTGTAGATCTTTTGTAGATGGTTTCAATGCACCTTTTAATTTTCATGTTTGTTGCCTAGAAACCACAATGTCAAGTACATTATTACTGCCTATATAAATAAAGCTGCTAGGACTAATTCTTGAACATATTCTTCTTGCTTGTCATTCTAGAAGCATCTTGAAAATCATTAAAGGGTTCATATAATGTGATATGACATCTACATGACACAGGGCAGCTGTAATGCCTGTTGTCTCACAGACTGGCCAGTGGTGGTTGCCCTGTGCTGGGCCTGACTGGGATGGAGTTAAATCTGTAGTAACTGTAAGGTATTTGATACTGTAAGACCTTATGATTTACAATAAAAACTGTGGTAGAGAACAGAGAGCGTGGGGGGATTGGGTTTGGAGGTGGTTGGCTGATCAAACACTGGCCAAGTAGAGATTTGCCTGTGGAGACCAATCTGATTTGCTTTGCTTGTTTTTTGCCTTTTGCTGTTTTGTTTTGGTTTTTTTATTCCACCCCTCTTCTTCTAACATATTAAGCTGTGTTGGGGNACCCTGTGATAGACTACTATTACTACTGCTACATATCTAGTTCACATCTGTGTTCTCCAACTCATCCCAAAGCCTTAGCAATTTTTTCCCTGGGACAGAGGTTAAAAACAGTGTCTGACTGGGGGTCAGGGCTCCCTAATACAGGCAGGGAAATATTCCCTGTGCCCTGGATTCCAACAAAGCTGCCTTTGTCTTGACCCATGAGTTTTCTCCACCCAGCTTGCTGGGGATGGGAGTAAAAGATCAGCTGTGTGCACAGCTGCTGCCTAGGTTAAAACCACCACGTATGTATAACACGAAAAAGATTGCTGGGAGGGGGTGTGTGTGTGCAAGAGAAAGGAAGAAAATATGAAATACTTTCTTTCTGATGAAAAACAAGAAAGGAAGATTTCTAGTTTTGGAGGTAGTGAAATCTGAAAAATGTGGCAATAAAAGCACAGACTTTTTTCTGCAAGAAAAAAACATATTCAGTGCATTGCTGATCCCTTTGATCCCTTAGTCTCTTGAAGTTCTCTTCTATACTACAGACTTTTTTCCTAGTGTATTATTAGAATTCCCTTGAAATTTGGCATAGCTATACAAGTGTATCCCTAAAATAGCCAAAATATGAATATGTTCACCTTATGGTATCTTTTTTTCTTCTACTTCATTCAAATTTGTATTATTAAAATATGCTATAGTTTATTTTCTTCTTTTTTTCTTTTTTTTTTTTTTTTTGACTGCTGATGGGATGCACAATCCCATTTATATTTTGATAAAACCATATTATGTAGCCTTAATCTGAAATATTTTGTATAAATTATTACATAAAATGCTGTGCATTTGTGCACAATAGTCACAATGCTTTCATTGTCAAAAACAAATAATTCATCGGGCATTCAAAAGACCCCAAAGTAACAGAGACCCAAATTCCTGGAAAACTGATTATTCCATGCTTACCTCCCTTGAGCTGTTTCCTAACTTGTGTGTTAAAATGCTGCTAAGTATGGCAAAAGTAGTGGAGCATCTGACCATATTATTACATTTTTGCAAAATTTTAATCATAACACTTGTTCTATTTCAAAATACAGGAAACTTTGAATATAATAATTTATTTTTCATTTGATCTAGATTGGAATTATATTATGCCCTAGGCTGCTATTAAATTGAAATATAGTTTCCCTCCTTCCCTCCCCTCTTCCCAAATCCTCTTATTGTATAGCTTGTTGAAGACAATCCCAAACAGCAAATCACACTTTTTCCTTCATTCCTCAAGGCAAATTCCTGTCTGTGAAGTCCTTGAGGAGGATCAGTGTTTGGCAGTCCGTGGTGTTCTATGGTGCCCTGCTTTAGAGGAAATAGCTGCTTACCAGATGCTGGCAGGATCTCAGCAAGGGATGCAGCGTAGTGCCAGGGCGAGGTATAGCCAGGCAGCTGTTCCTGCTAGGATCCTCCAAGCAGGGAAAAACAGGCTGCCTTCTGCAAATACAGACAATCTCTGACAGGTACAAGGTCAACAGACGCTGGGAGGCCTTGCTTTTTCCAGTGGGAATATCAGTCTTGGCATGGCACCTCTTTCCTATTATCAGATGTGAAATTAGGCTTTTCATGTGCTCTTCTCCAAATCTCTGGGAGGTACTGCAGCTGTTGTAGCTCACATGCACTTCTTTTCCTCATTCCCTCATCCCCCCACACCTTTTACTGTGCAATGAATAGACAACATTTGAAAGATTAATAGCAAATTAATTAATTGTAAATATTAGAGTTTCATTCCAAAATTGCATAATTTTTGGCTTAGTTAATAAATTGTCTTTCAGAAAAAAAGTCAAATGAGATTATTAAGTTTATATTCAGCTGGTTCTAGTTATCATATTTTATGGCACACACACACACACACACACACACACACACTATAGATTTGGCTGCCATAAACATCAATAGGAAATGCTTTTATTTTAATCTTGTGTGCACCTACATATTTATTTTCTGGGATATGTGATTATTAAATACCTCTGAACTGAAATTCAATGATGGTTCTCCAAAACAGATTTTAAAATTTGACTGAATATTGTGATATTTTGTTTTCTTGAAGAACAGATATACCAAAATATATAGCTGGCGTACCAGTACTACTTATATCAATCTTTGCTTGAAAAATATGAAGATTCATGTGAGAAGTATAAGCAATAGTATGCAGTAGTCAAACTGTCTCATTTAATTGCACATCTATTACCATATTTTATAAGCATCAAAACAAGACTGGTACACATAAACTATAGACCTACCAAAGTGCAAGGCACAGCTTAAAGCTGTGTGTTTATTGAAGTGTATTTTGAGAGTCACTCCAGCTCATGTAGACAAAAACATCATGCTCTTCTTCTCTTCCCTTAAAAACATTACTTTATTAAGGCTTTGCATGGTACATGTATTGAAGAGAAAGATACTACCTGGCTGATGAACTCTGTCATGCAGGGCTCACTCGGATGTTCCACTTAGTACTAAGTGGAATATCTATGGGGAAAAAAAGTTTGGGAAACCCCACTTCAGAAGAAATTGCTGAAGGTAAATAAAATGCAATTCAGTAAAGGAAATATGCACAATGTTATTCTTGACTTAGTGAAGTTGAAGGATGGAGTGACTAGGTAGCGGTTCTGCTGAAAAGTGTCGCTCAAACACTGTGGCTGTAAGTGTGGTAAATGCTCAAATGTGTTATTCTGTTGCTTCAAGTTGGTGTAGAACTGATGAGTTTAGCTGAGAAAAACATGAGCTGGGCCTCTCACCTGTCTTGCACCTGGCTCGAGCAAGCCCTCACAACTGAATGATGTCTGGAGTGGAGACCTCATGGCCTGGCAGTGTTTCATTGAGGCACAGAACAGCACCCGTGCCTCTGTCCCAGCCAATAGCCCACTCCCCTCACTGTGAAAAATAAGCCTTGCTATACATCTGGTTCCTTGAGGAGATAAGGATGTGCACAGACTCTATCATGAAGGTCCTTTACTGCTGCCTCAGTAAGTAGAGGAGGTGTTTATTCTACCTCTTTTGTTAGCTACAAATTCTGACCAAAGTTAACCGAGACTCTTATTAAGCCCTGTTTACATAGTAACTTTCACACACTTTGAAATACAAATGGACATGAGATGTGATACAGTTATGACCAAAGTCCCAAATCCTACCTATGACATATGACTGTTCTAGCCCATTGGGAAGGGACAAAAGTTATAGTATAAAAGAGAGAGCTTCAGGGCAGAAATAGTCAGAGGAGGAAAAAAAAAAGGCGGGGGGAAAACACCTCTGCCTGCTTGGGATCAGTTGATGAACTGTGTCCTCTCCTGAAGGGATGCCTTAAGGTGAGGTTTTTGCCTCCAGCTGTGCTGGAGCACAGCTGGGAATATTAATTTTTTTGTCTGTCTGTCTATCTATCTATCTATCTATCTATCTATCTATCTATCTATCTATCTATCTATCTTTATTTATCTTTCTAATAGACCTGTGTTACTATACTTTCTGTCAAGACATGAATTAACATTCTGTAGTTACTGCATATATCACCACCAATCCAGAACCTGGTTTCCTTCTGCTTCAATAAACCATACTCTTAGTGTATCTGGTTTGTGTAGGTCCTTTTGGAACATGACCAGACCTGTAGTACTGAACTGGTAAATTACACTTTTTGTGAATTTGTGCTCGTGAAAATTGTTATTGAACTTGACCCAACTTATAGTGCTGAATAATCAGAAATTATGTCCAGCTGCATCCACCCATCTGGTCTCTGAGGACCAGCTGGAATGCCAAGGGGTTAATTTTCTGCTAAATTTCCATACCTTTAACACAACATTGAGCCACTGTGGGAGTCTATTAAAGCATTGGAATGCACAGTTTTCTTTGGTGATATCTTCGCAGCTGTATCATGTCCAGTTTTGTATACCTTCCTATCAGAAATATAAGGAACAGTGTGGGAGATGGAATTAGTAAACTACGTTTAAGAAAAAGTGAAAACTCTGTTTACTGATATGAAGATAACTGAAGACTTGGATATTCAACATGAAAGAACAGCTGAGTAATCTGTTAGCAGGGTTCCCTGGAATAGGAGAACTTGAATGCACTGCAGAGCAGAAGGTATTCACGTTTCTACTAAAAAAGTACTAAAATAGATTCTTACAAGGGTTATCAGCTTTACAGGATTACTTAAGAACAGTTACACAAACAGCTGTTAGATATGGATTAGGTAAAATTTGCCTTGCCTCGGGGTAGGTGCAGGGAGGGATTAGATCAGATCTTGGCATTGCTACTGGCTCTTTTTTTAATGATTTCTAAGATTAAAAGCCCAAAGCCAAATGAATTAATGAAGAACCTCAGTGTAGGTCAGATGCTGGAGTATTTTATTTCTGCATTCTGTAAGTTTAAATACACCTGGATGTTTTGGAAATGAAATCTTCAAAGACCTTTAGGAATGCCTGGAAAGAAATAGTAGAAGGGGCCATTAATGTAGCTGTATTTAGGAGATGCAGTAACTGTGCAAGAAATAAATAGGAAAAGACCACCCACAGGAAGCTCAGTTATCCGTGAAATGGGAACTGCAGTGTCTTAAGTGCTCCTCTGTAAGATGGGACTCAGGCTTTTCTGGAGATAATCAACCAAAGATAGGAATGTAGCTCATGTACAGGAAAGTCTATTGGCCTCCATTATGGTCATGTTCATTCATTAGCAAAATGAAGCTAAACTAGATTTAGCTAACTTTTGAGAGAGAAAAGTATATTGACTTCTAATCTCATCTGATTTGTCTCAGCTTTCCTGAGACTTTCTGCTTCAGGTTGTCTTACAGACAGAACTAACTGAGAACAGAAAGACTGCTGGTGGTATAGTGCCTGAGACAGCAGGGAAAGTCTGCTCTGAGGCATCTGCATTTGCTGGTTTCCATGGAGGCTCATTTATCAAGACAGGGGAAGAAGATTTTGGTCAGATTTATTTTATTGACATTAGTAGATTCAGGGTTAATTACATTAACATAAAAGCAAAACAGACTGTGCTAGCCTTCCCAAAATGAGTTGAACCATAGAAATGCTTTTCTTTTTATAAATATATAATTTTTCCCATATACGTAGTGTTAGTAGTAATCCAGAAATGGAAATAGAATAATAAAAATTGAGGCAATCAATCTGTTAATATGATTCATGCTAAAAAAAAAAAAGAGATAAAAGCTTAACAGAGGTGAAAGAAGGAAATGACAATTTAATTCTCTCATTATTTGTTGTATTTTTTTCCTCCCATAAAGAACATTATATTTTACTGCATTAATTTTGATCAGAATAGTCATCAATATCAGCCTTCCTCTTTCAGTAAGGCATAAAAGCTACCCCAAAGTGTATTGCAGGCCACTGAATTTAGGATTCTGCTTTAAATTAACCTCTAATGAAAGCTCATACTTTTCAGTGATAACAGAGAATTTGGGGATCTTAACCCAAAAATTAATGTTTGTGAGTAATCCATATGAATCATTCCAGTAATCATGTTTAACTAAATATTATTGATACTTCTCTCCTTCTAAAACACTTGTGGGAAATAAATAGCTAATGACTAGGGCACTTACATTTAGAATTTCCAGGACCACATTTCAAGGTATTTATTATACTTCATATAGACACATATAGACTGTGTATGCAATCCCAGGTGGTTTTTGCTTCAGTTGATGATCACACTGAACTTTGTAATTCAGTATGGATAAAGGTTTTTTTTATGTTTTCGGGGCAGAATTTTTATATTTTAATATTTTACAAAAATAAAAGCTCTGATTAATTTAAAGCAAATTTCAAGAAAAATATTTATAAACAGAATAAATTAATTGTGCTGCAGGGCACATAGGGCTTGAGAAGCTGAGCTAGTTAGTGGTGACCAGAGATCCCCATGGCTGAGAATACTATCCTGCAAATTTTGTTCTTTATTTTGTACCTGCAAGTGAGAGGTGGAATTCTACACCAAACAGGAGCTCTGCCATGCCTCCATTTTATGAATATGTCTACTATAATAAAATTCAGTTACATTGAGTAATTCCTACAGAACAGACCTGAAAGAGAAATATGGTAGCCGTGTTAAGTGTAATTCTCGAGAAGTTGCATGAATTTCAATGGTTTCAAAATGCAAAACATTGTGCCTTTTTTTTTATTTCTTTGAAAATTTTAATAATTTTTCTTCTTCTTTTTTCCATTCTCAATGCTTCAGTGCACTAGGTTTGATGTCTGGGGTTTTCAAAATCTGCATTGTCTTTTCTTGGTTTTAAACCTCATGCAAAACATAATTTGAAAGACCTCATTGTTCAATTTCTGCAGAGTTCTCACATATTGCATCTCTTTAGGGCCTTTCTCTTGGAATATATTTAGTGACAAGAGTTACAATACAGAAGGTAAAATAAGAAAACTAATCTTCAAATATTCACAGATGTTTCAGAATAGTGGGTCAAAAATTTAGAAAACTAAAATCCAAACAAAAATCAAAAGAAAACCCCTGATTTTTTTACATTATTTCTTTTTGGAAAAATAAAACTTTTACTTCCTGGGAAAAAGAAGGGTTTTGAGAAAACTAATTTTTTGCAGAACACACCACCACATTTTTAGCCACCCATATAGCTCCGCAGGCTCAATAACAATATATCTGGCTGCAAACACATGAAACATTCTCCCTCAGCTGTCATTTTTCAAAATGCTTATTTACAAATTTCCAGAGTGAGTAGATCTAGTCATGGTGAAAGCCTAAGCCAACTGTGCTGAAAATTATCCAGTGAAAGGCAAAAACACAGAATAGGGATCTCTGGTTCCTAGCTTTCTCTTTGCAACCATCACTGAGGAAAAGGCCACACACAGTTCAAAGACTCCTTGTCCACCAAGGTCTCCATTTAAGAGTCAGATTTGTCATCTGTTTCCTCGACCATTCTCCTCTCCATTGGCTCAGGGAAAGGGAGTTGTGCCAGTCCTGCCTGCCCTGGGTTTGGTGGCAGCTGAGATGTCCCAGCAGTCACAGGATGGGTCACAACAATGTGGAATGAATCTTTGTCCATCCATTCCCTTGTGTACAAAGGATGGAATTTCCAATAGTCTCTCTGGCATACAAAAAGTTCCAGTAGACAGGGTCCCCTCCAAGCATTCCTGCATATGAAAGTTTCTTATCAGGCTTTGAAGACAGTCCTCCATGGCTCTGGCTTCTGATGCCTGCTTTCCAGTGAAGTCTTGTTTTTCTCCAGTCCAGTGAAGGTTGTTTTTCTGTCATTCTTGGTTGTTTCTGCATAGGATGAATGATGGTGTAGTTGCTTTCATTGCAATGATAGAAAACAAAATCTGCATTTGTATTTCTGCAGATATTCACATGCATAAATAAAAATTAGAAACCAGTGAAGAAACAATGAAATGACAAGAACTTGAATAAGGAAAAAGCAAACACTCTTCAGGGAAAACATCTACCTACACAATGAGATAAGCTTTTCAAAGAGAAATAATGGATTTATTTTTCTGTTAATCATAAATTAAAGTTAATCATAATCTAAAATAATAAATTTTAGATTAGGTGTTACATAGAAATTCTTTACCGTTTATTAATTTTGATCAGAATAGTCATCAATATCAGCCTTCCTCTTTCAGTAAGGCATAAAAGCTACCCCAAAGTGTATTGAGGCCCTGACACAGGTTGCCCAGAGAAGCTGCGGCTGCCCTATCCCTGGAAGTGTTCAAGGCCAGGTTGCATGGTTCTCTGAGCAACCTGGTCTGGTGGAAAATATCTCTGCCCATGGCAGGCGGTGGAATAAGGGAATTTTTAAGGTCCCTTCTAATACAGGCCATTATATGATAAACAACTGAGAACAAGTATTTTGCAGGTTCACTGCTGATAAATTTATAGATAAAGACAAAATCTGTATGACATCAACTGCTATTTCTCCACACTGCTGTGATAAATACAGATGAGCGCAGATTTGATTCATATTTTTGCAATGCTGGAGAAATATTGGCATATATACTAATATTCATTTCAATGGTAAGTATGGCAGCAAAAGGTAGAAATTATGTATTTTTTATTCTTTATTTTAATGACAAAAATACAGAAAATATGCAAAATTATTTTTAAAATAATTGCATCAAAATTTTCATGTTGTTTCTCATATAAATTAAAACCTTACTTGCATCACTGTCTCTGTGAAAGCTTGTATATCGCTGTGCACTACTTGACTATTGGTAAGCATGTTATTATTTTGAGAATTAATATTTTGTCCAGAATATTGTCAGGAACTGAAGTGGTTCATGAAGGAGTTTTGCCCATTATAACAAAAACTGTATAAAGAAGCTACAACCACAGAAGCCCACACCTCCTTGAAGATGCCTGACTGAAACTTTGCACTGTGAGTTAAGCTGCCTAGATAAGATAAAGGGGACACCATTGTTCAATCATCTCAGGTCTAGGGAGAACTAAACAAGTCTGAGGGGAACGAATGCATCCACAAGAAAGCCACATGCAGTAAAGAATCATCCCTGGCTGGCTTTGGGGTGGGGGAGACCTCAGGCCACAGAGGGCAGGTTTACACAGACTCCCCCCCAGCCAAGGGGTGAGGAGGAGGTTTTGGATGTGTGGCATAACCTCTGGTCAGAGGCAGTGAACACCCTTCCTCCCTTACACAACCCAGCCCAGCTGAGGAACCCCCAACCCCACAGGCCACATCCACAGGACATTCATCTGAGAGGCAGCTGAGTTGGTGTCATAATCCTTCAAAGATCCCCAAAGCACTCCCCAGAGACCTTGCACCACAGGACTGCATGTGATGCAAAATAACGCAACAGATCCGAAATCTGCTGCAAGAGACTGGCTCAAACTGCCCCACCCCCCAACCCCCTACCCTTGGGGAGGTACCTGGGCATTCCCAGCTCACCTCAATGTATATTAATCCACTGGATTCTATGCTTTTTGGGGGGGACCCTCCCCACCAAGAAGACCACTTGGAGAGGATCAACAGAATATCGTTTGGATCCACAAAGTGGTGATATTTTCTTTATTCGGTCTCTGTCACTCTCTTTCTGTCCCCCTGCTTCTTTCCAATTTCTTTCTCTTCCTTTGTCTCTCTTTTTCTTTCTCTCACTCTCATATTTACTATCAAATAAAACCCACCTCTTGACTCTGGCATATGGTCTTATTTGCACCCTTATTTGGGCAGAGGCATTTATAATAACTTCAAAAACTGGACTGTAACAAATATTTCAACCAACAGTGCAAAAATGATTCCGTTTCCATTAAAATATGTCATTAGAAAATATGGATGCAACCAACATTCTGAACACTTCACAAGTGTTTAAAATCAAATAAATTCTTAAAATATTGTCTGGGTAGTAGCTTAAAATATTCTTCCAAGGCAAGAAGAAATCTAAAATATGCTACCAAAAAAGAATAAATACAAATTTTTGGTACAAAAGGGGCATCACTTAAATTGCAAATATTGTATATTCTCTTCTGAGCAGAGACATTTATGGTAGGCTTACCTACAACTGACCATAATGGATCTTGGATGAAAGTTGTTCTTGAGGGATTTTGTGATATGAATGTTAAGGAAATGATAATGCTATAGCTTTACAGACTCAAAAAGTGGTTTTTCAAGTCAAAATATTGATTCTTAAAGTCCTTATTCAGTATGATGGTTCATTCAAAAAATGTATTAAAAGAATAGAAAATTAGAATATTCCATTAAGTTATACTGATTTATGTTATGTGCATGTCAGTCCTCTTCCAAACGTATACAAAAGGAATTTTGCACAGAAAGGAAACTACTTCTACCTTCTGTTTTAATTTGCATTTAATTTAATCTTAAATGAATGCAGGTCAACTTATTCAAATGTTCATGTTTTATTGAACCTGATTATAGACCACCCGAGAGAGCTGAGATGGGTTCACATCCAGCCCTCACCTTGTCACTCCAGGAAACAGCTACACAGCTACATTGCTTCATTTTCCTCTTTTCTGTCCCAGGCTGATTTTCTTCTCCTTTTCTTGGGCACATAAATGATATTTGTTTTGAAGAAAAGTAGAGAGGGAAAAAACCAGATGTTTAAGAGTGCTAGTTAATTAGAAAGGGGCCCTACTCCTCTGCTGTAAGTAAATGAATTCAGATATAGCTGTTCTTCTGTTTTGTTTTGGTTTATTTTTTACCCTGAAGAGATTATTGCTATTTGGAGAATAGAGTATGAAATAAAAGAGCATGTTTGTCTTAAATGTGTAGATAAGATATCAACATTGTTGTCTAACCAGGAATTTTTATAATCCACCTGGAAGGTCAAGCTGTAATACTAATTTAGCTATGGTCACAGGGTTAAAACTATTGAGGTAGATTTGATGTAAGTGTAATTTAGATATTTTTGCATTCATGGAACATCCTTAGATGCTCACTGTGTTGGCCCAAATGTTTGGAGAGTGAATATATGGGTAAGGTAGATAAAATAAGGAATAAAAGGCCATTTAAAGATTTTTGTGTGCATGTGTTTGACATTTCCTCAGGCTTTTATTTATTGTAAAGACTAAAATATTAAGTTAAAACCACAAAAATTGCGAAGTAAAGAAAGTGTGACTCATCACTGTTTTCTGCATTGATAAAAGCACTTTTCAGTTTAACAAAGCAAACAAATAATCATGGTTCATAACTCATTATATTTTTCTGGATTAACTGTGACTATCTATAAAAAGATTGTACAGTGACTAATCAGAGTAAAACTAACCAACAAACAAAAATAACCCCCAAATAATTAATGTTTCTAATTTATCCAAGCTGAATATGTCTGACCCACAGCCCAATTTCTGGCTACATTTTTCATCGTAGGATTTTATGTTGACTGAATGCAGAGAGGAGGCATAATAGGAGCACAAGAAAGTTGGGATGTGTTGGGTCTGATATTTATCTTGATAATCAGTAGGATCAAGTTGCAAGAAAAGTCCTGTTCTCTTTCTGCAGAGTAATGGAGAGTGCTGGACTGTTTGTAGGCACTGTAACGGCAAGCACCAGATCAGAGCCAGTTACACCATTGAGTCCATTACAAAATTCTTATTAAGCCATCACAGCCATAGCCAACCTAAATTTTGGTAAACACAGAGACATTTTCTGATAATGGCAGAATTGCTTTGCTCTAACTGCCAAAATATAGACCAAAAAGTAAAGTGCAGACAAAGATTAATTTCAGCAATAGAAATGCATCCATCCAAAATTATGAACTGACAAGTATTTATTATAATGGAAGACATATGTCACTGTTTTCACCAAGTTTAATGTTAATTCCATGTAACAAATAGAAACTGATTAATTACCTTAAAATTCTCTTGACAATACCAATATAAAAGTTTTTTGCCCTTCAGTTTTTCCAAAATAAGGTTTGTGTTGGTCTTGCATATGCAGTATATTTTACCACAGTGTCTAGCATTACATTTCAGAAAATGGTCCCTTCTGTTCTTCTAATTACCTGCATGTGCTGCACACTCCCCTTGTTGTCTTGCATTTCTTCTTGCTGTGGTATTATAAGGACCAAAAATAAGTCTAGCAACTAATGTAGTCATGTTTATTACAGTGGGCTAATTCATGAGGTCTAAAAGTTATTCTCTGTTTTAAGTATTTGAAAATCTTAAAACTGCAAGAGAAGAGTTTTCATGCAGAAAGTGACTCTGTGCTGCTTTTTTTTTTTTCAAAGTCAACCAAGACCAGAGTTGTACCAATGGTACTGTTATGAAGGCTTTTGCACTAGCCTTAACTTTTTCCTTGCATCTTCATATCCTCTTTCATCTCCTACACAGTTGTATACATTTGTGTATGAGAATTATCCTTCTTGTAATCAACACTGGGAGCCTGACCTGTACTTAGGGATTGCTGTGCTTTGTTTTACAGAGCACTAATAATGACTGAAATAAAACTGAATGCTTAGCCAAAAACTTGGGAGGAAGAATTTTTTTCAAGCAAAACATAGAAATTATTCTTCTTTCAGATGCCCTTATTGACATGTGAGTGAGATGCAAGAACTGACCCTTGCTATGTGCTTGTTTTACAGGTAAAAGTCAATTGACAACTTTAAACTTACTGTTATCTGTTCTTGTCATACAAATCCACTTTTGTGCCTTGCACACAATGTAGTGGCCGTACACATGCTTAGCTTTATATACAGTCTATATGACAATATTTATAATTCAATTTGTAGCACAGTTGGATAAGTGGCATTATTTTTGATCACAAAAATACTGAGACAATTCCTCAGGTATTGTAGGCAAGCCCAGTGTTTTCAGCAGAAGGATGCTGATAAACAACCCGATACATAGTTTACACTAAATGCTACATTCTTGTGTCATGTAAAATGCCTGTTTCACAGCTAAGCAGTGTTTCTTGCTACTATCTAATTTTCAAGTAAAGATATATCAAGCTCTTGGCACTTTTGTGAAATACCTGCATTAAACTATATGGTAGACAAAACCACTTAGATTAATAGCTTGTACAAGAGCTGACAGGTTTTCTTGTCCTGGCTGGCACTCTCACAGTGTGAGCTCTCTTTCTGGGGAAAACTCCCTGCCAAAACATGCTCATCAGGCTGGGAGGTGCAATTCAGCCACCCATAAAGTAACTGTAGAGAGATAGGTCAAGCTTCCTGTGCCAGATCTCTCCCCTTGCTTGGCTAGATGCTTGCCCACAAATCAGATCTAAGGGGGATTAGTGATCTTTTCCCTTGCATTGAATACTCCTTAAGACAAAATCTGGTCCATGAAATTAATATTGCGAAGCTCAATTATCAACAATGTTTTCCCCCTAAAGCAGTGTTTAATTGCTATTTGGAATTTGAGTTGGTTACTTTCACGTTTCATTTCAAGAAATCCAGATGATAAATGTGATCTCTTATTAATGCCCTGGGAAAGTGTAATTCTTGGTTATGGTTTTCCTCATGTCTGTTTTACAGATGACTGAAACATAAATTAACTTCAATGCTTTGCTGGTACATTTATGTAGTTCAGGAATAAACCTTCCATCCAAAGAAAGGTACCTGCAAGGCTTTGTTCTACAAAGAATGTGTGAGTTTAAAAATTAACAAATACTGCAGATAACAATAATGTGCTCTGCCTCAGTACATTAGTCTGTTATCTTTTACAGAAAATCCTGAAAACTGAATAAAAAACTTGGCTTGTGCATGCCAAGAGCTCTGTTCCTTGGATATTACCTGTAGAGAGATGTGAACATGTTCACAATAACCCAGGAAGACTGCACAATTGCAGCATCAGAGACAACAGATGGCAGCCTTAGTCCGTGATGTTCCAAGTACTGCAGAAACACCAGCATCTCTTGTCCCTTGCCCAGTAAGTCACAGGTATCTTTCAGCACTTTGTAGGTCAATTTACAAACATGTTTGAAAAGTTAATTTTGAAGATCTTTTCCTTCTACAAGCCTGGCTTGGTTTACATCCACCCTGCTATCACTGTAAAAGGTGAGGACGGATGGCATCAGGAAGTCAATGCTTTTCTTGCATTTAGCTCAGGAGAACACTGCACGGCTGTTGCAGGGTGAATGTAGACTGTGGACCAAGCCTGGTGAGCAAACCCCACACATATAAGCGCTGCAAACCTTCCTGGATAGATTTGCCTGCATGGTTCACAGAAGGAGAGAGAAGCCCTGCACCTCGTCTTCCTTGTCTTTTGCCTAGGCAGTATTCCTTTTGAGGTCACACAGGAAGGTATGCCAGCCTGCTCTCCCTCAAGCCAAAAAGCTTACATAGACTGACCAAAATGAATTTTGCTATGTTCTGTGACAACTTTCTCTATTTTCTCTCAGCTAATGGATGGGTCCTCAAAGCACTCATCACTGAACAGTGATTTTCTTTTCCTCTTTGTATGGAGAGAAAGGCTAGTGTTTTCTTCACTTCTGAGAAATAAATTTCTGAAGCAAATTTCTTCCTTCCCCTGCACTTTTACTAGGAATAACATGATTACAAATGTTTCACAGGATTGCTAAGGGGCTTAATTAGTTAATAAATCAAGTAAATCACTGCTAGCAGAAGCAGCTGAGTTTAATCTCCCACTTCTATCTGTTTGTTCTATCTTCTCTGAGTAGAGCTGTGGAGCCACTGGTACGACTTCCTTGTGCTTTCTGCATTTGTTCTGCAATGGAATGCCAGAGCATTTTTGTCACATTGAAAAACAACATGCTTCATTACCATAACCAAACTCTGCATGATATAGGTTCACATGATTCTTGTCAAAAATGTCTCACTGTCCTCATATATTGATGTATCTCAGACTAGAGTCTGTGTTGTCAAGAATTGTCATAGATCCTGGATGGACAAAATGCTTCTAAATTCTGGATTGCTGAGGGATGATAGAATTTTACATACCGAATTACAACATTCTTGGTTATGATTTACAATAATTCCATTTGAAATACAGCCAAAGGAATTGTGGTGACAGAATTGATGTAGAATAATACTACGTAAGTTACTGTTTGCAAATACAGATATTCTAGGAGGATTAAAGAGGAAAAAAACCAATTATCCAAGATGGTTAATAATAGTTGTCCTTGTCCACACTTGATGAAAGCAGCTTAAGAAAAGAGGAAAGAATAAAAAGTCATTCACTGCATTTCAGGATTTAATTTTCCTGTGACACTGCAATCAGCTTCACTTGTCAGGCAAAATTTGTGGTTCCCTGTGTTTTGTTATAACAATTAGTAAATTGCTTTTTGTAGACAAAACTTTAACATGTCACTCATAAAATGAACAGAAGCAAATGTCTGATTAACTGGATTCTTCTCTGGTTTTCCAAATAGAGAGTTTGATCTTTGCTGTACAGCAATCTTCTTATCTGTTGTCTAAATATTTTTCTCAATGTTTTCTGCAGAGCATACTATTTTTCTGATTCCTTTCTGTGAAAGCCAACATTTTTTCCATTAATTTGTCATGATTTCTGTTTTATAGATACAAGGCAGCTGCCACGTGCATTTATATGCTTATACATGATGGTTTCCAAGTACCTTAGGTTTCATTAAACTGCACATGGGAGAAGTAACTTATTCCAGAAATACAACTGAGGAGTGACTACTTGATTTGAAGCTCAGTAAGAAAAATCAGTAATTAGCATGTATGTCTCTAGATGGTGATATTCACTGTGTCATACAGAAAATTCTGCTTGTCACCCTGTTGACATTTTATTAGGAATGTGTTTCTATACACTGCTGTTTTTCAAGCAGAATATTAAACAAAAATCTTCAGCATGACTTCATTCTACAGTTGGATGCTGTGACACAAAATGAGCCCAATTTATTTCCACTGAAATACGCCTTTTACTATACAAACTTTGGTTTCATAATTATTCTACCTATAACTGTCTTCTGAATAGCACTGCAAAACAGATACAAAAAGACAAGACCCACAAAACCATACCTAATCAAAGCCCTAGTATAAAGAAAAAGGAAAGAAAGGCAACAAGGAGAAGCACAGACAAGAGACAACAGAAGAAAATTGATCCCCAGACCATAAGAAATTTATATGCTCAGCTGTGTTGTTCCATGAAGTGCAGAATCTCCCTGCTCCACCCAAATCATCTTTCTCTATTTTTATGTCCTTTTGCATATTTTTATTTCTTAAGAAAACAAAGAGAAAGCAGGAAATGGGTAAGGCATAGCATTATTTCTGGCAATGACAGGCAATACCAATATCTTACAAGAAAACTATATGGCAAACTGCTATTTCTAATGACTGAACCACTGCATAATTTTCAACAATGAAAAAAACCAAGTCTAAACCCAACACTATTTAGTGAATAATTTACTAGCAATTAAGAGCTAAATTAATCTACTCTCTCTGTGTGCCCTGAATTGTTCACCCAACTCTGTCAGTTCATCTGCACAGTTGTTATTAAGCTCTGATTAATTTTATAAGCATAACTCTAAATCAGATAGTTTAGTTAACCAAAATCCAGTAATATAGCTGCTGGGGATTTTTCAGAGAATGTTTCTGTCATGGAAAATACCAGTTGCTGAAATAAAATACCAGTTTTATGCAGAAAGATGTCATGTTGATAAAGAATTCATATGAAGGTCTTCTGAAGTTCAGGACAAAATTTTTATTCAACAAAAGTGATCAGAGAGAAAGAGGGAAAAAGAGGAAAAAGGGAAAATGGGACCTGAACATTGTAGATTAGGGACTTTGCCCAAGAATCTTCCACATGTCAAAGTAGTTGATTTACTACTCTGAGGTGACTATTGAATTTTAAACAGAAATTACTATTTTGATTGACTATGTTTCTTCCATAATTGAAATTTAATGATACACTGCCTGACCATAAACTTTTAATGACCAAAAATAAATACCACAGGATCACAGAATAACAAAATAAGGGACCCACTGTCACTGTTGAGACAGACACACAAAACACACACACACTTGTGCAGAGACAATGGCTTCTTCTTCATTACAAGGTGTTCTCAAGTTTTATACCCCTAACAAAGCGTGATCTTAAGTCATTAGTTACATCAAAACAGCTCATTACATTAATTGGACAAAGCAATAGCTCATTGTATTTTATTGGTACAAAGCAATTAACATAAATAATTAATTGGCAAGAGTTTACAACAAATTACTTAGGCACATACACTGTTCACTAAGGCACCTGCCCTGCCAACTCAGCCAGGTCACCTGGAACATTAGGGTCTACGCCCACTAGAGACCATAAGAGAGACCTCCAGGACAGAAGAATGCATGCATAAAGGGGAGGGGAAATATGTTAATGATTCCAGGGAAATTATTATCATATGTGTGTTTAGTCTGGGATAATCAATGCATATGTACGCAAAAACCAGAATATAAACAGAAAATTTTCTTTACACAGTATGCGCAGCTTTTGGGATGAGCTATCTCCCCGTGCATTTGGCAGAATAAAGAATGCCTGCTTCTTAATGCTACATTGGTGTTAAGGAGTTTTTATATTTTACCTAATTTTTTGTAACAGGAAAGCATTGTTGGTATTTATAACAACCGAAACACTTAAACTATCCCTGAATGTGTTGTTAAAATCCTCTTACCAATACCACACTGCTAATCAAAATAAAAGGCAAAAAGTTCATTATCACAAATTAAAGACTTAAATGGTCCACTCATAACTAACAAGACATAGATACATTTGTATATTTTTCAGGCATTTTAAAATATATAATGTTCTGCTTGTTCAGAACTAACGAGTTGCTACAACTGACGAGTATCTCCCAAAGTTGTGTGGGTTTTATAACTACTGGACTTCTCTACATCCTAGTCTCACCAGAAAATATTCTGTATTACAAAGTTACACCTACCATGAAATCTGGGAAAATATATGAGTTAGATGATAGCATGGTCTGCTGCACTTTGTTTATGAGAACGTCCTTCTAGCAAGCTCCTGTATGTCAGCTTGGAAACGGAAATAACATTTCTGTTCTGTCCTTGAGACATAGATCAAACAATATTGTCAAAAGAGGGGTTTCTTTGTCAAACATTCCTTTGATCCCGCTGGAGACTGCACTGCTGAGCTTGTGTATCCTTCAGATCAGAGAATGTACCTTGCTATGCTTTGTTAAACTGCTCTGTCTATTGGTTTTGGTGTTGCAACCATGGCCTTTACTAATAATCGTGTACAAGGATAAGAAGCGATCGTTACTGCACTGTTCTAACATATTTCATGTTCTTTTCTTCCTGTGCTTTTTCTGGGGATTATTCTTTTATTTGTTTTTCTCAAGGATCAAACCTAGTCATTGTATAATTTTCAGGACCTAGTTTTATTTGTAGTTAGTGAAGCACATTTTTTCCCCTTGAATTAGGAGAAGACTTGTATTATTGAGAAATTAGCAATCAGAAGAGGGGAGATATTTCTATCCCTTTCAGGAACAGGAACTTCATAACTATATCTTGCAGCAAATTAGGTACAATGCATTATTCACAAATTCCAAATGCGCACACTTTTATACTGATTTGACCATAGTCACGCAATTTCTATTTACTTTTTGCCACATCACTAGCATAAGCAAGTAAACTTCTAATACACATTGGTGCTACTGATGTGACCGTATAGTGAATACAAAACTGTTACTGTCTGTCAAGCAAACTGAACCAGCAGTTTTAGTGACAGACTAAGCTGCTTTATCTTCAAGATCTCATTTAACATATGACAGAAGTTTCCTGATGCACCAGCATGGCCTGGGGGTTGACCTGCTGGAGAGCAGCTCTACAGAGAAGGACCTGGGGTGCTGGTGGACAACATACTATTCCTGGTTAAAGAGGCAAATGGGATCCTGAGGTGCATTAGGAAGAGCTTGGCCAGCAGGTGGAGGGAGGTGATCCAGCACCTCTACTCAGCCCTGGTGAGGCACATCTGGAGTGCTGTGTCCAGTTCTGAGCTCCTCAGGAAAAGAGAGGCATGGAGCTCCTGGAGCGGCTCCAGTGGAGGTTTCATAGATGATGAAGGGATGGAGCATCTCTCTTGAGATGAGGAAAGGCTGAGAGAGCTGGGGCTGTTCAGTCTCAAGAAGAGATGACTGAGAGGGGACCTCATCAATGTCTGTCAGTGTCTGCAGGGAGGGGTCAGAGGATGGACCAAGCTCTGCTCAGTGGTGCCCAGCAATAGGACAAGGGCAGAAACAGATGCATGGGAAGTTCCACCTGATCATGAGGAAGAACTCCTTTCCTGTGCAGTGACCACACAGTGGAACAGATTTCCCAGAGAAGGTGTGGAGTCTCCCTCACTGGAGATGTTCCAGAACCATCTGGATGCAATCCTGTGCCACGTGCTTTGGGATGACCCTGTTTCAGCAGAGAGGGTGGACCAGATGACCCACTGTGGTCACTTCCAACCTGACCCATTCTGGGATTCTGTGATTCTGTGCTGAGAAATGTTTTTACATACATAATACTGTATGTATATATATCATAATACTGTGCGGTGTATATTTATGGGTTTTTCTGATTATTGTAGATGATTGGTTTTAGTGAATGGTTGCATATGGACAGAACATAGGCTGTGCTCTGTCCTGGGATCTTGATGGTCCCAATTGGGAAGCTAGGTGGAGGGTGTGCAACTCTCCCAGAACTCTTGCTGACATGTTGCTGATACTTCTGCTGGCAGGAGGGAGGTGGGGAAGAGCTATACAAAGAAAGAAGGAAAGAATTAGAGACCATTGACTGTTTTGCCTTGACCTGAAAAGAGGATGCTGCCATTCCATGAGCATGAGCCACAACAGCTTGGTGACTTGCTGTCCAGACACCACCTTTGGGCTGATGCCCCTGCCAGGTGCACACTGCACACTGATGCTTTTTAAGGATGCTGAAATTTTTCCAGTAGCCTTATGGCTTCCAAAGGTTCTGAATACATGTTACAACTGTGAAAGAATGTGGCTGAATTCCACCACCGTAACATGCATCTGAAATGACCTTTAAAATATTTGCCACTTTCACAACTGTAGATTCCAAAGTAAGAAATTTTCAAGTCTGGAAATCACGCATGATGTAATTACCTGAATCATAGCAGTCTCTTCAATGACATCTGACTAATTCAAGCTGTCAGAGGTTTTAATGAAAAAAAAAGCAGTAAGGACAAAGAGCATTTCTTTGTCTTGTAACAGTGACAAGACAAAAATCTACTTAATTTGTAACTCAGATTGTATTTTTTGTCTCGGACCAGAGCTGACAATCAAAATTTGATTCAGCTGTAATGCAGATGTGTCAGTTGAGTAGCCCCAAAGAAGGCTATAAGTTTTCTCTGCCATGCAGGGATTTCTCTAGTGATCACATTTTCTGGCTCTGTAGCTCAGACTGGTGTCATGATCCGCAAGGTGGGATTTGTGATGGTTCTTTTATTTGATCTCAGAGTACAAAAGGTAAATCATCACACCAGGGACACAAAACAGCAAAGTGCACTTTATTGAGTGCTCATCAATACTAGTATGCGACAGAGGGGAAGGAAAAAGAAAACAAAGTTTAGAGAGAGAAAAAAGGGGTAAGGGGGATTATAGCTACCAACGCCGAAGTCCACCCAAGCTGTCCGTTGACACAGGGTCTTCTGTTCATTGGGAAGATCTCGAGGGAGTTAAGTTCAGGGTGTATTTTTATACTCTTTTACAAAGCGAGAGGCACGGGGCCGTAAGCAGAGGAGATTTATGACCATGGGGATAATTGCCCTAAGAGACAAGCACCAGGTAAACAGCCCACTGTGGCTAGCACCGATTTCCTTATCAGTACCAGCAGTACCAGTTCTTAGCAGGTACAATTTGCAAGGTATGCAACATTCCTTGGCAGTCCTCCCGACTCAGCCAGGCTAGGGCCCCCTGAGTGGTCTCAGTCCTCAGTCCTCGGAAATGATCGTGAGGCAAAAATGAGGGATTTTTCGGACCGACTCTTAAAACAGGAAAGCTGGCTGCAGGTTGTTCCTCACTGATAGATGGTGCAACAACACTGGCTGATAGCATTGTATTCTGATAGTAGTGCTTTTCTGTATTAGATATAATGTAATATTTCTTTAGCCTTTTTCCAGAGGAAAAGATATATCTTGGGGATTATTTTTCTTCTCAAGGAAGGAGAAGGAATTCACTGGGGTCTCAGTTTGCCTGCTTTTTAAAAATTTCTGTTTGGAAGGGAGCGTTGTGAGAAGAGGAGGGTGGGATATTGTCTGCCTTGTGTCTCAGATATAGAATACTTCTGTTTTCCTTAAGCAGTTCATGTTCAGTTTGTTCCTATTTTTGTTGCGTAATTGTGTTAATGTGATCTTGTAAATTACTTCTTCTTAAGGAAAAAATATAATTCAACTTACCCAATTTAATTTTTGATTTAACCTTCTTGTCACATTTTTTTGACTAATGGTTCTGGAGTTGGATTTAAGAAATTAAACAGTTTCAAACTGCTTTCAGAAACAAGATAATTTAATTTTTGATCCTCAGTGATTGGAGTGAGACATTACTTGCTGCAGTGTGACTCACTAATTTATTATTTACTCTTTCCCTTATCCTACTTCAAATTTGAAGAAAACTGTGTTAACTAGTGGTGCTGCAAGGGCCTGCAGATCTGAACTAGTATATTACATACAGCTCTTCTCTGAAAATACTTGTAATCTTTTTGAAAACAATTGCTTGGTAGAATGCTTGGATTATTTCCTTGAAACTGGGGATTTGTTCAGTCTTTCTAGCTATGGCTCTTGCGCACCCTATATGATCAACATCTTCCCTATATTGGGAAGAATGTTATTTTCTGTGTCTAAGGTCAGTAACGAGTTGCAGATAGAGATTCTTTTGGACGTCTACAGGGAAGCCCATTAGTCCTCTTCACGCTCTACCACCCTGGAAGGTATATCCTTAACCACCTTTGCCACCAGAATGAACTGCCAAGGCATCTGAACTTCTCAACTTAAGCCTACTCAAGGCATTGCTGAAAAAGAGAATAGGCAGAAATGTGTCCTTTCTATGTGCCAGACAAGAACGAGTGGCACAAACAGGCTTATGCCTGCTGCCTGCATGGAGCCAGCACCGGGGATGTGAGTAAGCACAGAGGGAATTGTGAATGGGCAGTGATGAGAAAAGATTTCAGAGACTGGGATTGCCAAGAAAAAATATGAACTGGCAGATGGGAATTGTGGGGGAAGAAAGAAAAGGAGGTTTTCAGAAGGGTAAGTGGTCTGTAGAAGGGAAGAAAAATAAATTTTCATCATAGGCTTTTAGGAGACTCTTATCTCCCTCGAAAATTTGCTGTTCTCCCAAAATTTTCTCTCTGCTTTTCCAGCTGTCATAGCCCATACCCTGCTCTAGTAGAAGCCTCAGCTTAGTCTTATTGTCTTGGTATGACACTTCCCTAAAACACTCCCACTTCAAACTGGNATAACTGTAAATATATATTTTGCTATGTGTTTGTTGAAATATGGAGGCATGAATAAGCCAGTCTGGAAATAAGATTATCTACAGAAAGTGATGTGTTAGTCTTTCATCTTAAATTGAGTTTTGTGGCACTGGTTGTCCTCACTCTTATTAATAACCTTATAAGAAAAAGGTTTTCAAATCCAATCAAGGCATCTGTTGTTTGTTTATTTGAGTCTAAATATCAAAACTATTATTTGAAATTACTAGTAAAA
>VXAX01001455.1:0-33386 GCA_013399835.1 Leptocoma aspasia | reverse complement strand
TGCCAAGGCATCTGAACTTCTCAACTTAAGCCTACTCAAGGCATTGCTGAAAAAGAGAATAGGCAGAAATGTGTCCTTTCTATGTGCCAGACAAGAACGAGTGGCACAAACAGGCTTATGCCTGCTGCCTGCATGGAGCCAGCACCGGGGATGTGAGTAAGCACAGAGGGAATTGTGAATGGGCAGTGATGAGAAAAGATTTCAGAGACTGGGATTGCCAAGAAAAAATATGAACTGGCAGATGGGAATTGTGGGGGAAGAAAGAAAAGGAGGTTTTCAGAAGGGTAAGTGGTCTGTAGAAGGGAAGAAAAATAAATTTTCATCATAGGCTTTTAGGAGACTCTTATCTCCCTCGAAAATTTGCTGTTCTCCCAAAATTTTCTCTCTGCTTTTCCAGCTGTCATAGCCCATACCCTGCTCTAGTAGAAGCCTCAGCTTAGTCTTATTGTCTTGGTATGACACTTCCCTAAAACACTCCCACTTCAAACTGGCACACTTGGTCTATTCCACCACCAAAACTGAGTTTTGCCTATATGGTTCACAAACCTTGAACTGACACTGAATATGACTTTCAAGAAATTATAACAAACCTGGTACGATTTTGGGATTGCCATCAGTAGACTCAATTTATTGAAAACTAATCTTGTAAAGTAATGTTTAAGTTAGATATGCTGATTCTTTGGACTATTACTGAAGTCATATTATCTATATTTGTGCATATTCATATTTGTACAGAGAGCTTTATCTTTCATATTCTCTAATGTAATGTTTTGTAGGTCATTGGAGAACGTCTCATTGAGTTTCTGCAAACACAGTCAGTATCCATGGAGCTTTCATATCAAGTAACAAACTGGATAACATTTTTTTATAATTACATTATAACATTATATATAATTATTTTATATATAATTATATATATATAATTATATATAAAATTATATATAATTACATTATAACATTATTTTATAACTGTAAATATATATTTTGCTATGTGTTTGTTGAAATATGGAGGCATGAATAAGCCAGTCTGGAAATAAGATTATCTACAGAAAGTGATGTGTTAGTCTTTCATCTTAAATTGAGTTTTGTGGCACTGGTTGTCCTCACTCTTATTAATAACCTTATAAGAAAAAGGTTTTCAAATCCAATCAAGGCATCTGTTGTTTGTTTATTTGAGTCTAAATATCAAAACTATTATTTGAAATTACTAGTAAAATTTTATTTTTTGCAATACTTTTTAAGCATAGTAATTGTTTGTACAAGTCTGTTTGAACATTATAAGAAAAATTCTCTTTTTTTGTGTAGTAGTGGGAAAATACTTTAAAATCACATGAAACTGGAAAATGTGTCGTATCTCCTTCATCAATTATTCAAATAACTTCAGAAAGTCTCTAGGTACTAAGATAGGATTTCTCATTTGCATGTAAAAGCAGCATATAATACAGTTAACAACCAGATTTCCTTCTTAAACACTGTGGCACTTAGTCTATTTGATTCTTCATTAGCCCCTTCAGAAATAAATTTACCATATGAAACCAATTGTTTTAAAGGTTTAGCCACAGAGATTTTCACGTCCTTTGCTTTAATTGATTTTTTAGTTTATCTTAAGAGCGCTTATCATGCTTACATATGGGTTTCTCAACCAGTAAATGTGACAGTAATCCAGCTGTCTTTAAGTAGTGGGTATTGGATGTTAAAATTTGAACACTAGAACATATTTAACCAGCTGTCTTATAACCTTAGTCAATATAGCTCTTACTGTGACTTCCTAAATGATAAATACATTAATGATGGTACTATAAAAATAAAACATAATCAAAGCATGCAACCTATTGAGATGACTTTCTGTTCTTAAATATAGGTGACTTATTTTTATAGGACTACGTGGAGAGAATTTGACTGAATCTAAATTTGGCACCTTGATTACCATGAGGAGTTATGCAGTCCGCTGCTTTTTGTCACCTACTGGTGTCCTCACTATTCTGTACAGTAGTATTATGTAATTGTTTTCTCACAGTGAAACTACTTGGTGCCTCTATGATGTTTACTAATTTGGGCAGCCTTTATTACTTGTTGGTCTAAGGTTATGTATATATTGATGCCATTAGATGTCATTCATAGGACTGAAAAGCAGGGAGAAGCAACACTGACCAAAGAAAGCAGCTTTCACTCAACTGTGTACTTTCTCTCATTGTGATGAAAGCTTTGTAGCCTTCATGTCTTCATAAATGTCTCCTGGGGATGACTGCTTCATTTGATATGCTATAAGCTGGTTGTTGGAAAGATCTTTCATTGCATTTAATTCCTCTGTGTTTGTACAGTGACAAGAACATGGAAATGGTGCTCCTTATCATGGGTTCAGACATTACTAATATAATCGAAACATTTAGTAGCAATTTATTAACCTTATAATTAATATATCAATAAATTAATATTAGATATTAATTATATATTAATATATTTATTAAATGTTCCCAGGTTTGAATATTGAAAACTGTGGGCCACCCATCCTCAGACAAGATGGAACACACTAATTTGCTAAATATAAAGTGATACACTTGTCTACACTTTTTTGGGCTTGAACCTTTATGCAGCTTTTGTGAATTTTTTTTGAAAATAAGTAAAATCACCAGTGTTTTCTGCTGTGCTGTATTGTCTAGAAGGATGTGGTCAATCTGTTGTTGGCGTTGTTCTTTTGAGCAATACTCGGTCAATTTTTTTTTCATAACTGCCTTCAACCTATTAAAAATATTACTGAGATTGGGATACATATGTTATAAATGAAAATGTGATCCAGCCAAATTAATAATTAATCAATCCAATTTAATAAAGGAAAAAATATAGTTTTTATTTTCGTGACCAAGATTCGGCTGCGATAGCCACGATCGAAAAATGGGAAAGCACCGAGCCCGGGAGTCGGTGCAGGGAACGCAGACTCAAGCCCCTCTCACTTTGAGTCCCTCCTGTTCGCCAAAGTGGTCTTCGGCTAAGCTGGTTAAATACAGTTTATTTCGTCGCAGGCAATAGTCTATTCATTCCCGGTTGGTATTTCAAATGCAAGTGTCCCATCTTTTCAGTGTCTAAGACTGGACAAAGGTTTTGGGGCAGCGATGATTGTCATGGGCGGCTTCTCCTGGATGATGATGAATGTCGTGAATGCTCTTCTCTGGTCCGTGATGAATATGGAGAAGTCGGCTTTCCGGATCCCCAATTGGGATGAAGAAATCTGGTTGTCATCTTATCTCATACCAGGGTTGGTGATGGGCGTTAATGTCTCCTCATCTTATCTTGCAACTGGGGGTCGGTGTTAATGTTCCCCAGGTGTCCGGAGATACCTCATCTATAGATATTCATCTTGGATTTTTACGAGGGTGTGTCTGTACATCAGGAGAGGAGAAGACCCATCCTGCCCCGAGTTTCTGTCCTTTATTTTGTTAATAGGGTAGTTTTCTGTGGTCGGCCAGCTGCAGCCGTTGGAATTTTTCTGGGTCTGCCTGGTGCTTGCAGTGAGTTTTTTTATACTTTATTTAAAAAACATACATTACTTTCTTATAACAACTTATTAAACATAACAGATTAATCACCAGCCTGAATTACCTCCTATATCTATAACACATACCTGCACACTACTTAATGACTAATTCCTACCTATTGCAACTTTTTGTCACTTAAAACTCTGGTTTATATCTGCAGGTAGTTAAGACTGTTCAAATAGAAAAGTGTTGGAATTCTTACATTATTTTATTGTAATTTCTGATGCTTTCTGACAGTTTCTCTGAGCTGACAATGCACTTTAAGGCAGTTTTTCTGATTATATTTTTTTCTACAATAATAGGAAATTAATTTTAAAATGCTGTTCTTTACACAAGAATTTTAAATAACCAAGAAGCTCTGATTTAACTCGCTCCTAATTTCTTGGCTGCAGGTAAACTCTGCTTCTTGTTAAACATGGCCTTCTCTCTGCCTTGTCCTGTTCAGTCTGCTTTCTTTCGAAACAGGGGAGTACTTCAAAGGAAGTTAGAAAACTTGTTCAATTTGTTCTTCCTTGACTGTGGGAAGACATCTTCTCACACATCATTTGCTTTAGTTTTTCAGAACAAAATCAAGATTAACTGTTGTGTCTTCCCTTTCTGAAGAAGACAGTCTTTCTTGTACTGAAAAAACTAAGTGAATGATTTCCCTATACATAGATTTCTGATTATTTTCCTTACTCTGCTGTGGATTTACAAAATTTCCGTTAGGACTTTTTAATTTTACTTCCTTCTTAGATGAGGAATTTTGGCTTTCCAGTGTTCTTTAAGAACATATTGCTCAAAGATTTCATATTAATGTCATAAAAATGAAAGTTTTCAACACCTCCTGCCACCCCCTCCCCCACCAGATATTCCAAAATACTGAAACTGCCAGTTCTCCCAAGCGGACTTTATCCACAGATTTTCTTGGCAAAGGTAACTGGAATTTGTTGAACAGATCCAAGCTCAATTCCACTTATACTGCTAATCATTCTGTTTTATCATATGCCTGACTCTTAATTAGAGTAACCTTTACTAAATTGTAAACTAGGATTTAATAACATCTTCAAGACTCTAAGACTCTGAAAGCCAGTTTGGAATCTAAACATTTCAGAAAATATGTATATTACAAAAGGAAAGGTTTTTTACATGTGTTTGTTGGGGATTTGTTTTAAACTCTCTATGAAGGATAACGTCTCTTTTCTATTTTTTTTCAATATGTTACCCATATAGTCTCAAATGAAAATCTGACACTACACTTCAACATAGTAGATGTATTTATCTCTATTCCTAACAAGTTATTTCATTCTTCTCTGCTTTGTTTCCTGATCTGTGTGAAGAATGTCAACGTGATTCGTGTCACCTAGCACAATGTCAGGTGTGCTGTTGTACAAATTGTAAATTAGCAATGAAGACTATCGGGACTCATAATTGCTTCATAGAACCAGAAAATTAGCAAATCCAAAACTTAAGACCAAGTAAGGCATGGAACAATGAATAAATAGAGTAGATTGTAGTTTAACTGTAAAACTGTGTTAAAGGAATAAATTGTAGTTTAACTGTGAAGCTATGTAGTTCGCACATATACTATAAGACACTAAGTAAAAAGAAGTGCCATCATCTACAATATTACCAGAAGATGGCAGAAGACCCCCTAACAACAGAAGGCGCCTGCAAAGAAGCAAGTACTACACATGTCAGAAGCAAGAAGAGAAAACTAAACGCCAGAAGTAAGAACAGAAACTACACGTCAAAAACAGAAATAAAAACTACACATCAGAAGCAAGAAATAGAAACTGGGTGGGGAATACAAGGAACCATAACCAGAGAAAGTATAAAAGGCTGAAGCCAGAAGGGAAGGGTGTGCATCTTTGGTGGAGCAGAGACTCCCCAGTGCACCCAGCGCTGTTTACCTATCACTTTTCCACATTAATAAATTTTATTTTGATTATAAATGAAACTGGCTAATCATTTATAACATCTGTAAAGTGACTTTTGCTACCTCTGTTCTTAGAAGAGTATTGTGAATATAAACTCATGTGCACTAAGGAATGTTCATGAACGAGAGGATGAAGAATTTACAAACGGAGAGTGTGAAGGATGTGAATGACAGGAAGAACTTCAGAAGTGATGAAATTAGTACTTGGTGTATAATAGCATCTTTCTACAGAATGACCAGAACATACCTTCCAGTCGGAAAGATAAACAGAGCAGGCAACTGTTCATATATAGGTGTGGGATTCCATAAAATTAGAGAGTTTTTGGGAAAGCTGCAAAAGGCAGGCCTCAAAGACAGCAGAACTGTGATTAGAGCTAAGCAGTAGCCATTAAATAAGTCAGCAAAGTTATCAGACATATCAAATCAGAAAAGTTATATAAAAAGTATAAGAGGATAGACAATTAGAACAATGGTTCTGTGGTAATGCTTGTTTAGAATAACTTCCTAAGCTGCAGAAAAGTATATCTAGCAGATATAAAGAAGTTCTAAGCTTAATAATGGAGCTCTATGCATTGTATTTTAAGGCTTACAAACAGGTATTGTATTTGAAATAAGCAGGCATTGTTTTAACTGAAGGTACGTGTGTTTATAGCCATTGGATGGAACTACTGTCAAAATGCTTTTGCTTTGTGCGATTGGTTAGAAAACTTATAAATTAGGCTGTAACATTAAGTTCCCTGTCTGCTGTCTGGGATGTGAGCTGGTGGCATCTTTCCATTGCCATGACCTTGTAATGAGACTGATGCTGGAAAATAAACAGCTCAAGACGCATTCCGAGCAGTCCCGTTCCGTTCGTGCTTGTATATAGCCCCCGGCCGGTGATACACAGGTATGATAATTTTGATTCTTTGTTTCATGTTGAGGGCATATCAGACAATTTTATCCCACAGGTAAGACAACTTTTAAGTGTTAAGTGCCTATAACATTAAAGCATTAATGGGATTTGCCTTGATGCATAACTGGAAGGTTGTACAAGCTCAGCCACCCTCTTCTACAACTATTGTTATTAAAAAGAATACAGAATTTATATTAGAGTATTTTTTAGATTTTCCAGTTATCAGAGCAGAACAAACCATTTTCTGTGGGTTATAAATGAAAACTATTTATTTTCTTCCTTTTATCTAAATCATATTTCACAGCTCATGAGACACAAATGTGGAGATGCTTTTGATAAAATATTCTTGGGATTTGCTCTGTGTAAAAATAAATAAAATAAGAAAAGAACTTAGGAAAAGTAAAGAAGAAGGGTGAGCTGCAAAAAAACATGTAGCAGAGACAAAAAATAACTATTTTTCTTTTACAATTAGCAAGATTTATATAGAATGAAGGCTAACTGACAAAACACCAGTATGTTATATTTAATGCAATGAAAATGAATTACAGGAGATCAGAATCTATGTTTTTTGTGAAAAATGCATATTATATGATTGGCCCTTCGCAAATATTAGAATGAATACTACATGTGCTATGTTGGAAAGTTATGTTGCATTAAATTTTGTAGTGCTATATTAATCTTTTAAATGTAGGGATTTTTTTTTTTGGCTAAGGCATAAGATTAAAATAGAAACTATGTGATGTAAGATAGTTTTTGTAACTAGCTCAAGGAACAGATAAGATAACCAAGAAATTTTTTGCATAAAGATAACAACAAGAAGACACCAGAAGTCCCAAGAAAAGAATTATTGCCTCCTTATCGTACCGTTTCTAGACTCTCAGGAGCCAAGAAATTGATTTATGCGACGAGACGGAGAGTAGAAATTAAACAGAAGGCACCCTTTCTTTGAGAGGAATTTTTGAATCATGTATGAAGAAATATGAATATGCAACAGGCCATTATTTTTAAAAGTCAATCTCTTGCTAGTCCGTGTGCTTTTCCTGAGAAAAAAGCACCTGGACATCCGTAATTCTTCGCTTTTTATTGTCTCTTATTGTCCTAACATTGATTGCCCAAATTCGTATTACCTTAATTTTTTTAATTAAACTTTTAAAATTTTAAACACAAGTGAATGGCATTTTTCACATTTTTAAAATGCAGTACTTTCTTCTCGCCTATATTTTTTGGTATATATTTGCTGGTAAAATATTACTTCATTTAAAGATAAATCTGCAATAGATATGAAGCAAGTAGTAAGTATAGACTAGAAAGTGAGAGGATCTGGGTGAAATATATGAGTCTAGAAAATAGCAACATTTTAGAAGCTGCATAGCTCTGCAAGACAGGAGAAGATCAAATGTTTCTAATGAGTAAAACAAAGAAAAGGTGGTAGTAAGGTTAAAAAAAAAAAATAGAGAATAGTATATGATAGGGAGATAGAAGTACTTGAAGGTCCTGACCCACTTTGGTAACCAGAAAAAAGGTAAAATTTCCCAGACTATATCCCACTGTCCAACAGAACATAAATGAATAGCTAGCTTTTGCCATCTTCAGTACAACTGCAGCTGCTCCTTGGTGTGCCAGAGACTCCATTTATATCTGGATATCTGTGAATGCCAGTTTCACTTTCCTCAGTATTTCCTCATATTCTGTTCCAAATGCAGACATGCGGTTCTCATTTTCTAGATACATGCCCAACTGCTCCTCGCAAAAGCCGATTAACATGATGATTGGCCTACAAGGCAAAGTTTAGGTGCTCATTTTTGTACATTGAAGTCAAGACATGGAGTGAAAAAAGAACCCTACAAGTTAATTGAGCAGAATTTGTATCCCCTCATAGTGCCTGGAGAAGGAATTACAGCAATAAAAGTGCTGGTAAGGGTTATTTTTAATTCATGTGCCAGAGGACTGAGTCTCTGAAACATGTTGTTAGTGGATGTTTTCTTATTCTGTCTGAGTTCAGCTGCATTTCAATGCAGACAGAATTTCTTTCAGGTGGTTTGGTGCAAAGAATTTAAACAAATTCAGGGGACTAGGGAGAGGGAGAGCATAGCTGTTAAACACACAATTTGGAGTCAGGAGAGCTGATTTGTATGCCTAACTCCTAATTTATTTTCTATACATGACTTTACTTGGCCTCTGCTATCCTTCAATGCAAAAATTAAGAAGTGCTTTGAACTCCTTTGCTTGACATATACCTATGTCATCAAGAACCTGTGTCTGAGTTTCTTCATTATTACATGCACACTTCTAAGCATGACTAATAATTTAATACTTGTAGAAATTCACGTGTCCATAGCTGTATTTTGAAAAATTATGATAAACAAACTTTGGGCCTGATTTTTAAGTTTAGGAATAGCCATATAAAAACCAAGAGATAATGTTTAGTAGGTGGAATTCTCTGATTTGCTTTTATACAACCAACTGTCGTTTGGGTACACGTAAGTTAGTAACAATTATAATTATTCAGATATGAGCCTTTAAATAAATTCCATCCACCAACTGTACTAACACTTCAGATACTTGCAATTTCAATGCTCTCCAACAGGATGAGAATGGTTCATACAGGCAGCTGATGGTTACAAACAAAAGTACTTTTCCTCAGACTGCCTCCATTAATTCAACACAGTTTTCAAGAATAAAAACAAATAGAAACTAGATTTTTGAGATGGCAGGTTTTTGGGCATTCATGGGTATTATCTATGCTCAAAAGGAGGAGGAAAAAATTCAGTAATCTCAAAGCAAAGCAGAAAAGAAGCAATAAACAGTTGCCTGGAAGCTGTGTAAGACTAGTCCCTTGATTATCTAAATAGGGTAAAAGACAAGTAATCCATACTTCTCCATGGCTTCATTGCAATTGTCTGGTTTCTAATACCTGATTAAAGAGAGAAACAACATTGCTTTCCATTCTTATTTGCTCTTGATCTTT
Source organism: Leptocoma aspasia (assembly GCA_013399835.1). NCBI lineage: Eukaryota > Metazoa > Chordata > Aves > Passeriformes > Nectariniidae > Leptocoma > Leptocoma aspasia. The sequence continues at coordinate 24,072 of VXAX01001455.1, read as the reverse complement.
CTCTAAATCTGTTGCCTGCAAGACTGTGCCGGTAAACCTGCTATTCTTATCTTAATTCCTAACAGATCACTCTCCATGTTAAAAAAGCCTTATTTATATGACATGCTAGGTATAGTTACCAAAACAGAGCAGGTTGTATTGTAAATGATGGACATCCCTTCAGTTATAGATTTAACTTTGGGTCTACCTGGAGAGGGTGAGAAGTCCCTCGGTCTGCATTTAGCTCTGGTTCGTCTGTGAAACTCCAGCTCTTCTTTGCAGCTGGGCTGATCTCTTGGAATCATCTGGGCTCAAAATTTCTTCCAAATTAATCCTTTATGGTGCATTGTAATGGCACTGCATCATAAGGATGAGATTTGTGGATCTCATCCTGGGGCAGATGATTGCACCTCTATTTTCTTTGAGCTTATATACATAAAGAAATTTTACCAGCTATGCTTACAAAGTGACGGAAGTATAGCTTTCTTGCAAGACACTCCAATTTATCCCTTAAAATGGTTTTACTCAGTTCAACTGAAACACTTTTTCCTGTAACATAAATGAACTGATAAATGCATTTGTGAAATAATCTGTACAAGTGATGCAGTGCCAAAATGTTAGATGTGTCAGTTAAGTGTTTCAGTTCACAATCCCGTTTAGGGACTCACTTAGCACCTCCCTACTGTACACAAGGCTTGTGGTATCTTTATGAATAAATATTAGCAATAATACTCAAACACAGAGTTCTAATTTGGTATGATATTTTAATATTTTTATATTGTATAACATAAAATACGTTTATAGTCTACAACTTAAAATACCAAGACTTTAGCTTATGATATAACCTGTCAAATATGGTGTCGTAAGAGGAAAGAAAGGAGGGGAGGGGAGGGGAGGGGAGATGCAGTTTCAGAACTGAAAACCTTTTGCAAGCAGAAGTGAGAATATAATACACCAGACTATTTTCCTGTAATTCATACATTTTCAATTGGAATCAGTTAATTAATCAGTTTTAATACATTCATTAGTCTAGTTTCAAATGACTAAAAGCATTTGCCATGTGGTATCTGATGACCCTGTTGCATTCCCATCACATTTTATTGCAGTCTGAAATGGTTATATATTACAGCTATTGCTTGCAACAAAAATCTGATCAGTTGTAGCACTTGCATTTAAAGTCCTGTTTAACATGTCTAACATGTAAAATTATACATGTCTAATGTATAATTTCATTACTAACATAATACAGTGTGGTGAAAAGGGCAAGGCTTTTGTAGTGGGAAGGGATTTCATTAATTCAAATCACTGATTTGGTGTTTAGATCAAACTAAAGTGTTTGGTTCATGCAACCAAGTGATATATATTGAGCAGCTCCCAACATTGTTGGGAGCCAAGATTGTTTTTTTTTCCTTTTGTTTCTTTCTCTCATGGAATTTTGTCCCATTTGCTGCTAGTAAGCAATAACTACCAATACTTAAAAAAACCAAAGATGTAGCTGGGTGTCACAACATTCCATTGAAATGGCCCTAGCTGGCAGTGGGTTGCAGGTGATAATGCAAGAAAAAAGGGTGAGGGGGCTACCCCAGAGGTTTGGCTGCGTTTTTGGTCAGTCATGTTTCTGGCTTCAGGGGAGGAAGGAGCTATTTGCTGTTTTTTCCTTGCCACCTGACTGCTCAGAGCTCAGAACCAGCGCGTGTGTACCAAAACATCTTTTCATAGATGAAACTTGCGTAGGAAGGTTGCATGTGGTAAGCTCAAGCATCAAACACAGATCAATACATTCTAATCAGTTCTACTGGCCTCTTTTGGAAAGCTATTCATGATATCTGTAAATACCAAATGGCTGAAAATAAATTACAGCTCTGCTATCTCACCAAAATGTTATAGATACTGGAGGTAATTCAGGCTGGATAGTTAATTCGTTGTGTTTAATAAAATAACTATAATGACATTGCACAATTAAATATAAAAATCAAAAGGCCAACCTGAACTGGTTCAGAGGAATCCAACTCCTGCCGCAGCTGGCAGGCCACAGAAATGATCTCATTAACAGAATAAAAGAAGGGAACTCTGGGCAGGGCTGGGTCGTTCCCTCCTGATATCCAGATATGCCCTGGCACGGATGCAAGACGGATATCACCTGACGAGACATCCCTGAACACCTGGGAGACATTAACGCCCATCACCAGCCCCTGAGCAAGATAAGCCAACAATCAAATTCCTACATCCCAATCACGGGTCCAGAAAGCTGATTTTCAATATTCATCACGAACCAGGAAAACCATTCACGGCATTCATCGCAGTCCGGGAAGGTCGCCCTCAACATCCATCGCTTCCCCGAAACCTTTTGTCCCGTCTTAGACACAGAAAAGACGGGACACTTACATTTGAAATACTGAAAGGGGATGAATAGGCTGTTACCAGCGGCCAAATAAACAGTATATAGCCGACTCAGCCAAAGACCACTTTGGTGAACACGAGGGACTCAAAGTGAGAGGGGCTTGAGTCTGTGTTCGTCTGCATCGACCACCCGGGACTCGGAGCTCTCTTTTTTTCGATCGTGGCTATCGCAGCCGAATCTCGGTCACAAAAATAATTTTTTTTTTCCTTTTAATCTGGCGTTATTAATTATTAATTCAGCTGGATCACCTTCTTATTTATAACAAAAATAAAACACAGAGCAAAGATGCTCTTAAATGCAAAAGCAAAAGTGAAATTTAGATTGATATGTGAGTTGTTTACAGTGTATTTTTGTCTTAAAGATCTTACAAAAATTTAAGATCAGAGAAAAGAAATCAATTTTTTTTCAAGGACCTTCATGAAATTGTTTAAATATCACACATTCACAGGAGTACAGATTTTCTTTTCATGGTGCCACAGAATTTATCTGTTTTTACTTGAGGTCAAAGACATTATTTGTCGCTTACTTTCAGAAAGGCGCTAGGAAAGATTACTGCTAGATGTGGAATGCTGAGAAATATATGTGTATTTCACGATTCTGCTTTAGATGCCTCCCCTGACAGCTGGGAGCCAGGGGCTCCTCTAGAAAGCAAACTCAAGTGACCCCTCCCCCAACCGGCTTGGGAAAAGATTTCCTTGGAGAAAAGTGGAAAAAACCTGTTTATTTAATAGGCAAAGCATTCACCAGCACATAAATTGAATTATATTAAACAATAAAACCTCTTGCCAATCTGAAGGGATGACAAACCCAGAAAGTCCCCTTCCTGGGCTCTAGCTCGGCTCACTCAGTCTGTTATCAGTGCCTCCAGTGCTGGAAATGCCGCGGCCCAGGCCAGGCCCCGGTGGGCCACAGGTGTGAGCTGCCGGTGCTCTTCTGGGTGTTCAGTCCAGAGCAGGTTCAAACAGTTCCAAGAAAAAGAAAAACCATAGTCCAGGGAACTTCTCTGCCTCAGCTAGCTAAAAAACTAACTAAGAGCAAAGGAAAGCTCTCTCCCGCTGTCTGTGCTGCAGACAACAGAGTTCAGGAGCAGGAATGTGGAGGAGTGAGTGCAGTTTTTGATAACAAACTCTGCGCTTCTTCTCTCCCCCTCTTCACTCTTGGAAAGAGTCTTAAAGGTGCAAAACTTATTTCTGGGCTAAATAGATGAATGGGGATACAAGCATCATAAAATCACCCCAGGACAAAGGACCTTCATGAAATTGTTTAAGTATCACACATTCATGGGCATCCAGATTTTCTGTTCATAGTGCTAAAGAATTTATCTGTTTTTACTTGAGGTCAAAGACATTATTTGTCGCTTACTTTCAGAAAGGCGCTAGGAAAGATTACTGCTAGATGTGGAATGCTGAGAAATATATGTGTATTTCACAATTCTACTTTACATACCTGAAACTTGTGGGATTCCATAAAATCAGAGAGCTTTTGGGAAAGCTGCAAAAGGCAGGCCTCAGAGACAGCAGAACTGTGATTAGAGCTAAGCAGTAGCCATAAAATAGGTTAGCAGAAAAGTTATATAAAAAGTAGAAGAGTAAGGTTACTACAATGGTCTTGTAGTAACACTTGTCTGGAATAACTCCCTAAGCTGCAGAAAAGTACATCTAGAGAGATATTAAGAAGTTCTAAGCTTAATAATGGAGCTCTGTGCATTGTGTTTTAAGGCTTACAAACAGGTATTGTATTCAAAATAAGCAAGAATTGTTTTAACTGAAGGTACGTGCTTATAGCAATTGGATGGAACTACGGTCAAAATGCTTCCGCTTTGTGCAATTGGTCAAAAAAACTTATAAAGTAAGTTGTAACATTAAGTTCTTGGTCTGCTGCTTGAGATGTGAGCTGATGGCATCTTCTCATTGCCATAACCATGTAATGAGACTGATGCTGGAAAATAAACGGCTCAAGGCACGTTCCAAGCAGTTCCATCCCGTTCATGATTTGTACATAGCCCCCGGCCGGCAACAAAACCCAATAACTTTTCAATATCACTATAAGAATCAGAAAAATGTTTGTCTCAATTTCTAATCAACTCAAGAAATTATGAATTCAAACATCAAATTTTAAGTATAGATTCATTTCTTCATGCATCCTCCTAAATGTAGCAGAAGCTACAAAGAGGCTTCTAGACCTAGATTAAAATGCTGTCCTGCATGAGAGAATCAAAATCCTTATAAAATCACTTGGTCTGTTTTAGAGGAGGGAAATTTCTTCCTGAATTAAGATTGGGATATCAACTTGGTCCTTAGGCACATAAAGAAATTAGATTGAGGGGGAGGAGAGTGTGTGGAGGTGCACTGTAAACCAAAATTTGTTATGGTAGAGCGCTCCAAAAAGAGGTATTTGTCTTTTTCTCTCCCTGGACATTTGCTGTTGGCAAAGAAGGAAGTAAGCAAAGAAATCAAAAACTAAACCCCTCACTAACCTCAATTATATTTTATTTTTCAAGTTATACAATAATATAAAACATTTTTATAATATACAAAAACTTCTACTGTTTTTATAAATGTCTGTGTTTGAGAAAGGGCTTGTATGTCCTTTTCAAGTTCAATTGACACAGGATGGCATTAGGATAAGCTCGTCTTCATGTGGAAGCCTGAAAGAACACAAGTTAATCACTATAAAAAAATATTCATAACTTCCTGGTAAATTGTGGATGTGCATTATGGATTGAGAATTGCCCTTAGATATTTCCAGGAGTTCTGTCCCTCAAGTCTTGAATGCTTCAGGTGAGATTGCTCCTTTAGGTGTTTTATGTGTTCTTGTCTTTCACAGTGAGATTATGCAAATTTTGTAGGGCTTTGTAATCTAAGGTGTCCTTAAATATTCTCTTTAGAAGAAAAATAAGCCTTAAACTTGCAGTACTGGCCAAATGAAGATTGAGTTCCATCTTACCCATTTTAAATCTCTCTGATAAAGTTTTGGCATTTTTCTGTGTTATTTTGAAAACCACACAAACCAGCAACAAAATTCCCCAAAGTTATCTGAAGATGGCGAAATGTATAGCAAAATCAATAAGACTATTGGAAAAGAATTTCATATCATATGCTGATTTCCCCCCTTTCCCTCTCCAAAAACGGAAGAAATAAAATTAATCTTGGATAAAGCTTTTGTTGGAAAATTTTAACGCTAAACTAGAATTTAATATTATTACATGGGGAAGAAAACAAAGAGGCTTATAAATAAACAATACAATATCAACTCAGAAATGAATGATGAAAATGATAAAATTCATTAACATGAACTGCCTCAAAAAGAAAGCCCATTTATTTTTGTATGTTATATCAATTTTCTTCACAACTACCTGGCCTATCAAACTCAATCTCTCAGAAAGTAAAAGAGAATATGATCTAATTTCTTCCTGGAATAAAAAACCCTAGTAATAGTCATGTTCTGGTTATGTAAGCTCTATTTTGTTCTTTGTGTATTTTACTTTTGCCAGCAAGGATACACAAATGAAATCCAAACTTTCTGGAAATGTAAAGTTTCAGGTATGGTTCGCACTGATGTACCATAGTTCCTTGCCTCCTAGGTTCCTACCTTCATTAAAATCTTTATTCAATAATAAAACCTATTTTTTAGTAAATTCTTGCAAACATCCCCAAATTATAGACTGAATCTTATAAGGGATTTTTTTAATAGTAAAAAATAAAATACCATTATAAAGACACTGCTTCACTTGTTATTTCATGTCCCTAAGGAAGATAGGCAAAGTTGGTTGGATCACTTATCTTTCAAATGATCAGTTGATTTCAGATAACTATAGGATTATCAATAACTTTATTTTTTTAATAATGGATATATAGATTTTCATTTTGGTTCCATTTTGGATAACAAAGGCAATCAAATCAACCTTTCTATTTTAGACCTCCAAGAAGCTAGGCAAATGTATGTGCTTAGCAAAGAAGTGGTGTGAAATCCTTTACATTGTTATCATTCTCTTTTCATTATGCATTAACACTAGCTGTTATTCCCTGTATTGTCACTTACTTGCAGAAGCATAAAAATACTGCATAACATATAGCAAGTTTATCTTAAACACATTGAAACAGATGAAACCTATAATGAAATTGAAGGCAATTTTTTTTGTTATTGCCCTATAACTTAGGAGAAAAAAAACCTAAAATAATATTCAATTATACCTAGGGCTTTCAGGATATGCTTCTACTTTTATTACATTATTTAGTTGTTAATTGGATAGTGCTAGTGCTAGGCAGAAAATTCATAGAATGTGAACCCTTTCAAAGCCAAGTCAGGACTGTGGCTTTTGTGGAATTACTGACAGCAATGAGAGCACCAGAAACAGTAGAATAGAAAAAGTAAAAAGAGCTGTTACCTGTGTTTTTGTCCTGCTTGGTTAATGAGTTACCAACTTTGCATAAAGAAGCATTACAGCTTTGACCATGAGTATTGCACAAAAAATAAATGGAAAGGTTCATGGCTTTGCTTATGCTTTGTTTCCTTACTGTGAACAGAGAGGAATAAAAATTTCTTAACATTTCCAGTCACAGAAAACATGTAAAACAGCTTTTGTTGAAATGTTGTGCCTAATCTCCTTAGGCATTGCACATATAAGCCCGTTAGCACTGAAAAACTATGTTTGGTCCTATATTTTACAGCCATTATTTTAGGGATGTGTAGCTAATCAAAGGCCTTGCAGGACCTGAAGATCCTCTATTCTCTTTGTACCTTGCTTTTTTAATAGATAAGTTGAATAACATGTTCAGACAACAAATAAATATAGGAAAGTTTATTTTCACTGAAGTCAGCCATCAGAATTAAGGCAAATCCATCTTCATTTCATATAAAAATACTTTTTCCTTCACTTGTAGGTCACATTTGTTATGAAAAATGAATAGCCTTTAAGAGGAATTATGCATTTGAGAATATGAGTGTAATTTGAGGTTAGTAATGTAATTTCAGGTTAGCTATGTTCTATTTCTTTCTAATGCAAAAGGCAGAATACATGAGTTTGTTGTTCCTAAGGAAAATGGATGACAAAGAAAGGTTTTCTGTTTAGACATTTCCTGTTTAGAGAACAAAATTGTTCCTTGTGAGGCTATATTATTCGAAAGAAATGGAACCAAATATACATTACATTTTTCCATCTTTGAGAACATCTGTGACAGATGTTAATAAATTATAGCATACATGGAAGTGTATCATTTTATGTCATGTATGCTATTTAATTCCAAGGAAGTGACCTCAAAATAATCTTCTGTAACCATTCATTAATAGTTCATGTCTATCAAAGCTGAAATTGGTAGATGGAAATTCCATCCTACGTTGTTGCTTCTGTTCTCTGACTGGGTGAGTCTAGAAATTCTATTAGAGACACTATAATATGAGGGAATCTTTGGTTACAGTAGTTACTAATAAATGTTTCTTCCAATTTCTCTTCCTCCACACAGTTTTTTCCATAAAGCAGTCCCATGTTTATGAAGAGTGATTTCAGGAAGAATGTGGGCAAATTTTCTGTAATCAGTGTTATAAAGATTTGTGAAATATATTTTTTTTCCATATAATTTGATCATATGTGGCATTAGTGAAATATGGTGCCAAATATTCTAAAGATGTAATTATTTTATTGTATACATGACACTAAAACTATAAGGCATAAGAAAAAGATAAGAATTAGGCTCACAGTCATTCTTATGGCATGAACGACTATTGTTTTAATATTTTCAGGTGGAAGACAACTGAATATGTAAATTTAATAATTTTACATTTTTTTATCTGTAACATTAAATTGCTTAAATATACCATTTCACCAATTGCTTATATATACCATAAAATTGCCCTATATGCTACATGTAAAATAATGGAAAATTATTAAAATGGATGGAATTAATGCATGAATTTTAATGCTATTATAGAAAACAAGATGATATGCAGAATTTGGAGTGGATTAAAACTTTTATTATAGTATTTTTCTAAGTAATATTTATGAAAGATCTATTACCTATCAGAATACATAAGTGTATATATACATATATACATTTACGTATCTCTATATATAAACACATATATATACACACACACAAATATATACCCCTATAAACCCCAATATACTTGGGTTTTCCATTACTATATAAGATTTCCCCCTTGATGGCTCCTCAGTGCCATTTTTCTCTTCTACAGTATTTCTAGATTTTGACAGGTTTGGGTGAGAGTCAGTGACATATGATGGGTACAGCTGCTCAGAATGTTTAGTGATCCACAGGTTGCTTTAGGCAATAAAAGCCCATCATCTCCTATATACTTACCTTTCATATTTACATGTACATAAAAAACACATGTATTTTTATGGTTCTTATATAAATATGCACATCTATACATAGAAGTATAGTTTTCCATGCATCAAATACTAGATCTGGACAGCTTTCATCGTCCATAGGAAGAGAATATAAAGAAAGAAAGGAGACCCTTGGGTGAAATTGAGATGAAAAGCGAGTGTGGCCTTTGAGAAATCAGCCCATAATATGTGTCACCCAGTTCTAGTAGTGAAGTTATTCGTACACATGTTCTGGCATTTTAACCACAGTTGATGGTTTCTATGCCTTTTATGAATCTTTAAGACAAACACTTAGGAACTGAAATCAAGATAAAATATCTCCTTCTGAACAACTTTCTATCCCCAACATGCACTTCTCTCTCAGGCTTCCCAAGAATCAGGAAAGTAAGTTACTAAAGAAAGAGGAATTCTGAACTTTCATAACTCCTATTTTTAATGATAGAGTGGCACTACATGACCACTTACCCATGAGAGGAACAGTGTCACTGGTTGGATTAGAGCAGTAGAGACTAATGCAGTTATGTTCTTAAGGGTTAGATGAAAAATGCATCTTTTACCTCTGTAAGTGAGCACCACCAGTAATTCAAGATGATTATATGTGTGAGGTAGCTTCCAGGATCTGTTCTATTTGTCACTGGAATTGGTTATACAGCATTTGGCAAAGTCTGAGTTGTTTCAGCCCTGGAACATTTTCCCAAAATCCTCTTCTGTGCTTATATTTTAAAAGTAGTTCAGGGGCATCTAAAAAGGAAGGGAGATCATAACACCTTTCTAATATTTACAGTAATACCATTACTTAATACTTCTGAAAACAACTGCTTATAGTAGCATAGGACTTCAGTACCCTGAGATTCTCAGTTGCATGTATGAAAAATGTCCCAAGATTAAGGAAGAGTCCTTAATCTTGGGACGAAAATGTCCCAAGATTTTCCAAGAGTCCTAAGTGAACAAGCTGCCCAGGCCTCAGTTGTTGGCACCAGACCTCAGGGAGGCAACTGATTTTTTTTTCTTAACTTGATAATTGATGAATTTACTGCTGTAAGGATGAGTGCTTCCCCCCCCCCCCCCCACACTCGTTTACNCCCCCCCCCCCCCCCCCCCAGAATGTTGCTAGTTGTCTGGAGAATCACTTAATATATTTAATTTTCCTTATTTTTAAACACAGCCATAAAAAGAAAATTGGCCCCTAAATGCATAATCCCCAGAGAAATTATTATTTTAGGCAATGGTAGCCAACATTACTTTCTGATTGCAAGTTGCTGGCTAATTGTCTTGGTCTGAAAAGACGGGTGTCTGCTAAGGAAGGCAGGAGCTTCCCTTGAAATGGAAAATGTAAAGCCCCTCCCTCCAAATTATTAGAATTTTGAAATTAAGGGGCTCTCAGGCAAAGATATGGGAATAGGAATAACAGTTCTTTACTAGGAAAAATTAAAAATACAAATGCAATAGTACAAAAAAACCCCAAACAAACACTGACAGAGTCAGAATACAACCTGACACCTGGTTGGTCAGGGTGTTGGTAACAGTCTGATTAAATTGTGGCTGCAATCCTCATGGAATGGCAGAAGTGGTCCTGTTGAAGCAGTGATCCTGTAGAAGGGTGTAGGTTTCCTCTGAAGGTCCAGTGGTAGTGTAGATGGGCCTGGTCTTCCTCTGGGAATCCAGTGGAGAAGAAAGCTGCTCCTCTGGGAATCCAGTGCAAAAAGCCTGGCTGTGATGTTCCAAATCTCAGATTATATCCAGGTAGAAATGCTTGGCTCCTCCCCCTGGGCAGAGCATCTCACAATGTGATGATGTAGTTTTATCAGTTATGTAGTGAGACTCTATGGCCCATTAACAGAAGATGTCTCCCCAGAGGGAGGATTGGTCATGTGAAGAGAAAAAGAAAACTGTGCCACCTGGTTTTTAACAGGTGGCCCAATGAACAGAAGATAACTGTCCCGCCTCTAGCAGACAGCAATAGAATACACACCCCCAGCCACATTTGTAACTTAAGACACTAATAAAAACTGATCTTTTTAATACTACTGTTTTTCGTTTTCAAGGATGTCCTGTTTGAATCTATATCTCACTTGTTTTGCAAACAATTGTGTTTTGGTTTTCATCAATAAAAAGTTCATTGGATATCACTAGTCATGGATGCTAAGCAAAAACCCTGACCAATTCTGTGAACTTCTTAGATCTACTTTTGTATATTCTCGATATATTATTTTCACAGAGTAATTAATGCATAACAGCAAAAAAGTGGGGTTTTTTTCAGCACAGTGTATGGGCTTTCATAGATGTGATGCCTTTAGCAGTAGTACATAGAATCATAGAATCACAAAATAAACTGAGGAACCCATCAGTATCATCCAGTTCAGCTCCTGGCCCTGCACTGGAGATCCCCAACAATCCTACCTGAAACATGCACCTGAAAGCATTGCCCAAATGCTTCTTGAACTCTGTCAGGCTTGGTGCTGTGACCACCTCCTTGGGGAACCTGTTCCAGCATGCAACCATACACTGGGTGAAGAACCTTTTCCTAATATTCCATCTAAACCTCCCTGACTCAGCTTCAGGTCGTTCCCACTGGTCCTGTCACTGGACATGAGACCAAAGAGATCAGTGTCAGCCCCTCCTTTCCCACTCGTGAGGAAATTGTAACTGCAATGAGGTCTCCCCTCAGTCTCCTCCAAGCTGAGCAGACCAAGTGACATCAGCTGCTTCTCATAAGTCTTGCCCTCCAGACCCTTTGGGATGCTTGTGTTCCTTCTTTAGGCACTCTCTAATATCATGATTATTTTTTATATTGTGGTGCCTAAAACTGCACACAGGACTCAAAGTGAAGATGCATTTTTACATTTTCACACAGTTAAGGTGACTCACTAAATTCAGGAGAAACATCACAATATTCTATGGCTTGCTCTAGTCAGAAATGTGCAAATATATACAGTCTCAATAATTTTGTCTACTATGACATAAATAACAATTATCCAGTACTAGATGGATCACATACTCATCTTTGTCCTGACACTAGATTTTTAGAAAGACAGTAATTACCACTTGCCTATACTAGGAAAACACTCTTTTGGGACTGTTCTCTGAGACTACAGCCAAGTGGTATGGATTGGTTGGCATCTATACTGCTAAATTCCTTAATGCTCAAAAAGCCTGACCACACCCAAACTCTGTAATGGAAAGAGCCTGTGGTGCTCAGCCCATACTACCTCCAGGGCTGGGAGTGTGTGGGTGAGCTCAGCATTACTTTTGTACTTACTGTCTAGGAAACCTGCATTGTGCCATGTCTGTGATAGAAAGGAATCGATTTCAGCTATTTCAATGCAATTTTTAGACCTATTTTTTTTCAGGAGTTAAAGACATAACCATAGAAAATATACGATCTATCCAGAAAAGTATTTTCCTTTAGCTTATATTATCTGCTGCTGAAATTTTTGGAACTCTTTGGTAATATGAACAATTTTATAATAAAAGTATGAAAACCAAAATCCTGTCCAAGGTCAGCGTGATTTTCCATAGCATATATAAAAAATTGGTAAATATACCTTTCGACATTAGGTCCTGGATTTAAATCTTGCATTGCTGTTATGTGTTGTTTGTTGCTTTCATACATGTCCCAAAAAGGGTAGCACTTTACTCACTTAGTATTGGGGATGTGTATTTATATGTACTTTATAAAAATAAACCCTTAAAATTACCAAACAAAGGAGATGAAAAAGAAGCTTGAATGTAATTTCTAATAGACAGATTGTGGTCTAACTGTATAGCAAGTCCATCCCTGCCAAGAAGAGGTGTTAAGGCTGTGGTAGTAAAGCCCTTGCACAAGGTGTTTGTTTCCCTTGAAAAGGACTGTTGGTGATAAGAGTGCGGGTTTGGCAACTGTAAGATGCTAATAGAAAATTTTCCTCTATACTTTTCTATTTCAAGGAAGAGTTGTTTTATTCTGTAAAATACGAGCTCTTTTCATTTGAAGGAGCAAACCCCCTAGATTTCAAGAAATCTGATCAGTCTTGACTGCACTATCACCAAAGCAAAATATTGTATGTTTTGTTTCTTATCTAAATAATTTTTAAAATTATTTACTCCATGTGGAAAACCTACATTTCTGATGAGATGTACTGAGGGGTAAGGGAAGGACAGGGGCATGCTCTAGGTTACATGCCATATGCTCTAGGATGACCCTGATTGAGCAGGTAGGTTGGACCAGATAATCTACTGTGGTCCTTTTCAACCTGACCCATTCTGTGATTCTGTGTAATTCTGTGAAATTGTGCTGCACAAAATTGTGCCCTTGGAAGAAAATAGAATTAAGATTGCTTAACGTTTTTTCTCTTTTTTCTACAGGAAATAATCATTTTGTAGTATAATTGTGCATGAAACAATAAAATAGATTATTTCTAGCTTTTTAGTACTAGCACAGTGTAGCAATTTTTAGCTTCCTTTGGACATCATTACAGAAATGACCTGTAACACTGTTTCAGGGAAGCAGACTGAAGTCCTAGTAATGACTTAGTCCCTTTTTTTGTCAGTTCATAGTTCTTTACAAATGATCAACAGGATGATGACAGGAGCCTTTGAATGTCTTTTGACATCTAATTATAGTTTAATGGGATTTTTCAGTCTTAAATTTGCTTTAAATGTTGTTCTTCTTGGAAATAATACCTTTAACAGTTGAAATCTGTTCTTTCTTTAAAAGAGATTAAGTAGCATGCATGGCTCAAGTGATTAGGAGTAATATTTGTCATATTTTCACTATAAATCACACACCCTTTTTCCATCAAAGGAAAAAAAAAAGACAAAAAAGTAAAGCTTTCTGTCACTACTTGGCCTAGAAATGCATCTTCAATAGCAAAATTTACAAGAAGCAGAGAATTAATGATTTCAGTTTGGGTTTTTTATTGTATTTTGTATGGATGGATCTTTACATAATCAGTTTAACATGTGCTTATCAGACTTTGTCATTGGAGACTACTGAGTAACACAAAACTGCTTGTGCACAAGACTAAGAACAAAGCAGTCACTTAATTCTAGCTCTTCTCCTCTTCTTTGGACATCTACTCTACTGTTGCTTTTGGACTCTTTTAAGATCTGGCTCCATGTCAAAACAATGGTATAAGACCTGATTACTTCAGCAATAAAAATTAATTTCTTATATAAAAATTGTAGGATGTCTACAGAGAAATCCAGTGCTACATTTTCTGCTGCAGGGTACCAGCTCTCTTGAAAGGGAGAGAGATTCCTGTCTGCAATAGGAACCTGGGATACCTTCTGTGCCAGCCCTACTTGGACATCTCCATGTGCAGGAGATACAATCCCTACCAAGTAACAATGTTCCCTGCAAGTGTTTGTTGGGCAAGGTGCTTTCTGATCACTTCCTTAACTCAGGTATACTTTTGCAATCTCATTTGGAAATAACAAACCTGAAGAGAGGTCTCAGTCCATCCCAGTTTTATTTTGCTTACAGGTTTCTCCTGGTTTTGTCTTGTAGAATACTAATTCTGCCACCTGCATCAGGAGATAGGACAACTGAGCTGTAGACCACAATCTAGTCCAGTGGGTTATTGAAAACAAAATTAAAAGAATGCCTCCTGTTGCTTTGTGAAGCTCTAACATGTTGGTTCAGCTCTAACATGACACATAATTAGTTGGTTTCTCCTCACTTGCCCAAATCATCATTAAATTTGCCCGTTCACTATTGTGGTAAGTGTGAATAAGGATAAATATGTATTTTGAATGTAAAATACTCCTATTAATTTACAAAAGAAATTATACCAAAATGTGAATATTTCTGAGCATGGAATATTTTTTTTTCTTTTACATGCAAATTTTTTATTAAAATATCCTTTGTATTTCATTGACTATGTGACAAGCAAAAATTTTGTTCCTAATATCATGCTGGTATTAGACTTCAGTACCACCAACAACCTAGCAACTCTTACTCAAATGGAAATTTCTGTTTAGTATATGCTGGCATTTACCTTCCTTCTTACACTTTATTAAAGAACCAAGAAAATGAGCCGTGAAATATTCTGAAATCAGGATTGGATTCCCCTCCCTTCCCGTTTCCTCCCCAGCCTTGCAACAGCTCCCTTTTTCCTGGACTGGCGTTTTCACCAGAGAAAATACCAAAGTGACCTGCTTCTCCCTACTGCTTTAGAAAGCGGTCAGGCAATGGAGCTGGAGAACTCCCACAAGCTGAAATAACTCCCTGTGTCTTTCACCACTAATTTATTTGCTTGTTTGTTTAATTTGGGCCTGTTACCCAAGCAAGCCTGTCATGTGCTCCAGTAGCCAATTGAGCTGGCACAACTGACTGGCACTCTGAGACTGTTTGCTCTGTATTGCAGCCTGTACCCTACTGACAGCAATCAAGAATAAAAGCAGTAGTGAATCCCAGCTGATTCCCTGCCTTGATCCAGCCATGCTCATCCCTCAGAATCAAAGAAAACCTAGTGGGCCATACACTTTACTTCACTGAACAGCCCTCCTGGACTTTCACAAAAAGAAGGAGCACTGCATCCAAGGGCTTTGCTTATTTTTTAATAATGATTACCGGGTAGTATATTTCCTACAGAGCCTTAAGGAAATGTTTTTGTCTCTAACATGCTGCACTGATGAGTATAGATACTTAAATGTAAGCTACAAGATCCGTTGTGCTGGGCCAAGGCTCAGCAGTGGAGAACGTTTGCAAGGAGCAATTAAGAACAAAGTATGTCCAGAGAGTTGGTGTTTTAGCAGCTGTAAAAGAACTGGGAATCAGGTCTGACTCAGCTGGGGATACTACAAGCAGGAATCACCCTGGTAACCTAAGGGCATGACAAACAACTCAGTGTTTGGATTTTTCTCATGAGCCGCCACCTTGTTTAAAGTCCATTACTATGAATGTAAGTTTAGATTTCTGTCCTTGCTCGTTTATGAACAGAATGGAAAATGTATTGCCAAAGACTGTCAGCCTGTATATACTTTTATTAACTGGCGATACAGATAGCTAAAAGTAGTTAAAGCAATTTCATTTACTTCTTTACCACAACACACTAAATTTTACATGCCAGGTGACAGATTGTCCATAAGCATTATTTTTTAAATACAAAAATTATAAAAGACAATAAAGCTGTTTAAATATCTGCAATAGCATCACTGATTCCTCGATGATTCCTGATAAAATTAGACTACCTAGTGTATTTTTCTAGGGACCATTCAGTAGTTCTTTACAAATTTTAAACCTTTGCTTGTTTAGTGTATAAAAATCTTTGTAAGAAACAAAGACCTTACTGGAGAAATGAAAATTGCAGTATTGCACCAACATAATGGTCCATTTTTACAGCTTCTAAGGATATGCATGTGGGCATGTGAAGAAAGAAAGAGTGAGAGAGAAGAGAGAGTTATGTTTATAGCTTCCTTAAATGGTTTAGAAATCATATTTCAATTTGTGGTTCCTGCACAGACTGCTCTGGCAAAGCTCTCTCAGATTTAATTTGAAGTTTCGTTGGTGGAAAGATTATCTTTATTATGTCTCCTAAATCCCTCTGTTTTCATTTTTTGTATTTATGTCTTACAAAAAAATGAATTATATTTGGCGAACTCCTCTTGTTTAACATCTTATATGAAGTCTCTTTTTCTACTATACTAAAATGAACAGCACTAATCTAAACTAAATTATACTAAACTAAACTATTTTATTGGGCTAGCGTGGCCACATTTTGGTAGCAGAGACCCCCCCCGCAGCCTGTGGAGGAGCCCACTGAAGACAGTGGATACCCAAAAGAGGGTGTGTCCCTAGGGAAGCCCACACTGGAGCAGGCTCCTGGCAGGATCTGTGATCCCACAGGGGACACATGCTGGAAGAGTTCATAAAGCCCATGGGAAGGATCCACTGTGGAGAAGTTTGCTGGGGACTGTCTCCTGTGGGAGGGACACCACCCAAGAGTGTAAGAGGACCTCCCCCTGAGGAGGAAAACAGCAGGGACAACTTGGGATGAACCAACTGCATCCTCCTGCAATGCAGGAAAAAGGTAGAGAAAATGGGAAGTGAAGTTGAACTTGGAAGAAGGGAGGGGTGGGAGAAAGGTGTTTTTAAATTCTGGTTTTATTTCTCCTTACCTTACACTGATTTGATTTATAATAAATTAATTTCCCCAAGTTAAGTCTGTTTTTCCCATGACAATGATTGCTGAGTGATCTCTCCTTGCCCTTATCTTGACACATGAGCCTTTCATTACATTGTCTCTCTCCTGTCCAGCTGATGAGGGGAGGGATAGAGTGGCTCTGATGATACCTGGCTTGAACCCACTACAATTATATCCAGATGTTTTGATTTATTCCCTTACTGCATAAAAGCAAATTCTTTTGCTGTCACCTAGGTAAACTAGTAGTGCTCATGACTATTCAGTTAAATAAAGTAATGAACTTTGACAACTTTGAGGCAGAGAAAGCATTCTGATTACTTTGTCTAGTGATACAGGAACAGCAGAAACAGTTTCTTATTAAACAGTGGGTTCCTTTTCTCCATTTATGACTCTCAAGATCTTCTCATTTCAGATCTATCCTGTTTTGCCTGCTGCTCCATATCAGAGACTCTTTGTTTTTCAGAACAGGCATGTTTACTCATGGAACTGCCTGTTCCATTAGTTACCCCTGGGCCATCATATTATCATGCCCCATTTCATCTGTTTGAACACCATTCTCTCTAAGCACACTGTCACTGCAGATAGGGTAGAGAAAAGAAGGAAACTTGAAACAGGCAAGACTTGTATGTGCAGTGTGTCCTGATAAACAACACCAGCCTATACTGTTTGACAGCTGTATTGGATGTGAACTATAAAGTGTAGAGGTTTTGGTTTGCCAATTTGAGATTTCCCGGCCAACCAATCAATGTGATGGGTTCGGTACTGGCCAAATGCCAGTGCACCCACTAGAATATACTTACTCATTTCTTGTTGTGAGATAAGATTAAGAAGAAGGCAAAGCAGGCTCAAGACTATAAAAGGGTATAAAGAAAACCTTTTTTAACAGCAACTAAAAGAAAGAATAGTAAGAATCAGAATAAAACCTTTAGAACACTTCTCCCCCTACAACCTTTTCTTTCACACTACCAATGTACAGAAACAATTCAGTCAGTTTATCACCTCTAGAATAGTCTTTCTTCAGTTCACTAAAGGAGAGGAGTCCCTCTTGTCTTTTTATGGAGACTTTTCCACAAGAAAACAGTTATCTCGTGTACTTTAATTTCCACAAATATTAGCCACCCAGGAATCTGCAATCGTGAAGTTCTTCCCATCTTTCACAGCTTTCCCACAGTTGTGTTTATGGGCCATGTCAACTTATGGGGTACTATTTTAAGGATGAGCTGTTCAAGAGCAAAGGTTCTCTTTATCTATCTGTGAGATCATCTCTAGGAACAGAGGTCTTCTTCTTCTTCCCCTGGAGGCAAAGGGTCTTCATCACTCTTCTCTCTCTCTCTGTTCAAACTTCTAATGGGATCACAGCTACTCCAGCATCTGCTTGCTTTAGCATAGATGCCTTTGCTCATATATACAATTTGAACATTTCACCCCCCTATGCTTTCAATGACTTACAAGGAAAAAGGGTCTGATGTATCAATTATATCTTCTCCATAGCCTTACAAGAGGATTTGAGCCCAGGATGTGAGGCATCTCTTCAACCCTCCCATCTGGGACTTGACTTCTTACTGACCTTCACGTCTCATGTTGTCTTCTACGTGTCTTCACTCTCTCCTTTTCTCCTTTTCTCACTCACCCGAGTGAGGCTTGAAGGTCTGCAAGTCTTATCTGTGAACTGAAAGAGTTAATATCTTGCTTGGGGCCTGCAGATGATCACATGATCCCTGCCGGGTGGTGGCCGAAGCAGTCACGGTGATAGGTTTTCAGGCCGCACTGGGGGCTGTGCCAGGATTGGCCACGCGGCTGGTCTCCAGCCCCTGTTCTGTTCAATTCAGCTGTAGGGCTGTTTTCTGTGCAGGCTGCAGGGCCACCTCTGGGTTTCTTTCAGCAGTCACGCTGGGGGTAGGGCCAGTGTTGGNGAGAGGGAACCTCCTTCAAGGGCCCAGGGGGTAGGTTCCCAGCTGTGTGTGGGGTTCAACAACAAAAACCAGCAAGAAAAAAACCACAACAGGCCAGGATCTCAGCAGCCAGGCTAGGACTCAGCGGCAGATGGCCTCCCCTCCCCTTGCTCGGCAGCCACTGGGGCCCAGCCCGGCCCTACCTTGGCTGGGGTTCCGTGGCCTCCCCTCCCCCGCCCAGCCACTGGGCCAGGAGACAGGGGAAGAACTTCTGTCTCCAGACACCAGAAAAAAGAGAGCTTTCCCCAGGGTTTGTTTGCTTTTAACATGTGCGTTCATAGAGGCATGTTCAGCTTCCTAGTGGTTTAACAAGGCGTCAGTCTCCAAAACTAGTCACTGATTGGCGGTGTTAGATATGGAGGAAGCTCTCCACAGCTCCTCTCAGAAAAATAATTTCCATGGGTGGCTTCTTCCCTCCTCACAAAATGTCAATTAATGCAAAACCAGCACCAGCATGGTGATTGACAAATTTTGAAGAAGATGAAAGGAAATCAAATGTCATGAAATAAAGCGGCTAGAGCTCTGTTCTTGTGACGCTGTAGCATTTTCCTTCAGCACGGTCCTAACTGTGATAAGAGAGATACAAAGTTCTGATAAAGAACTTGTATGAAAATACTCCTCTGGCTAACTAGAAATACAGAAGTCTGCAACAAACCTTATTAGAAATTGGTTCATTGAAGAAATTAGTAAAATCTATACTAAAGTAATCATGTCTCAATACTTCTACTGGGTCCCACATTTAGTTTTTTTTTCAAATTGGTTTGGCAATGTTGACTTTTCACATGGTAGCAAGAGGACACACAACTTGGAGAGCTGTATAAAGAGCTGTGTCTTTTATATCTGTATATTTGCTCAAAGAAGCAGATTTTCTTTTTGTCCTGGTGGAAATAACGTGTCTTGCATAAGTCTTCTAGAACCGTGGCACATTACATTGGAGAAATAGCCTCCGTAGTTCTGAAGGATTTGGTTTGATTGACAGTCTTCTGTTCCTCTTAGTTGTGGATTTTTAAAATGTCCCCATATGATTTTGCTTTCTTACATTCAGAATGCAGATGATAAGAGTTTGATGGCTACTTTTGTCCAACACAATGATGAAAAAAACCATACTGCAATATATACCATATAATATGTTTATTCTTCAAGTCCAACTTGCCAAATATGAATTCTTCTATTTGCCATATAATATTTTGTCACTAGTTTTCATATGAAATGAAACATTGTATAAGTGAGCCTTTTTCTGTTTAATTCAAATTCTGTAAATTAATGACTTCCTGTAAACTCAAAATCATTTATAGTCGGTCCTTCTTTTGTAACTTTTAATATCCCTGTACATCAGTTGTAAATATATGTGAGGATAGTCACAGTAACAAGGTGTGTAAAGTAGTATCAATAGCTAACATCCTATCCACAATTACAGTGAGAGATAAGAGAGGGGGAAAAGAAAGAATAATCCCTTTAAATCTTTAGAAAAGAGCTGTACACTGACTCAGCCTTCATCTGAAATGATTATTGGATAACAGCTTCATATTGACTTTAGCCTTCTTTTTTGTTTTTCTTAGGATTCTATGAATTCTATGATTCTATGATTCTAGGACTCAATTCTATGTTTTTATTACAAATTATAAACATAGGCATCACAGTGTATAGTTTAAACAAAACTGAAATAACCTTAAGTTTATATTATTTTTTACAATCTTTTTACAGTCTCTCACATAAATGGAAAATAATTCAATCTTACTCTTCAGAGCTGTGACGTTAAAAAGGAAAATAATTCACTGAAGATATCTAAAAAATTATTACTTTGTTTGGTATAGTTGACATGATGTTCATGGAGTTACTTGCTAATAAAAGCCTGGAAAAGATTGCTTCTAGTCACTTTACAATCACAGTGCTAACTGTTTAAATTGCAATTTCACTATGCAGAACAGATGAATTGTTAGTAAAAAGTACATTAGCTCCTCTCTTTAAGGGAAAGATAAAATTGTATTTACTACAGAGCAGAAAGGTATTGAAATGTTTTCCTGAATTGTGTTCTCCAATGATGAGACAACCTTAAAATGTGTTTCTGTTTCCCATTTACTAATTTATTTAGTAGATTTTCTGTCCATGGATTACATTCTGAATGTAGTCTGTAAAGAAAAAAGAGCTTTAGGTTTAAGAACTCCTGCCATGAAAATGATATTAACACCTGGTAGGTAATTCAGATATTCACTAGTTACTGACTCCTGAACCTGATGTAACCCACACAGAAGCCTGGTTTCAGCGATGATTTAGAGGATATTTTGAGTTCAAAATGCATAGATGCTCCTGTCCCAATGACTTTTCTATGTGGAAAGAATTGGAACATAAAGGAAACGTGGGGGTTTGCATAGAGGGAGTTTAATATTTGCTTTTAAACAGTTAAACAGACTGCTGAGATGCAAAGAAATTATCATACTAGGTTTATGTAAGTACTGGCCATTTGGGGAAAGTTAGTAATCAGTCATTGTTTTCTGTTTTACAAGAAAACTTCTCCATGTTTGTAATGTCTTTAATGTTGAAGGTAAAATCAATTTAGTTCTAATTTAACATTTAGTTTAATTTAATAATTTAGGAAAAATATAAGACCAAAAATATGCATTTTGCTAATGCTTGTTCTATCTTAATAAATCTTCTATTTAAGATGTGAGCGTAGTGCAAAGTAAATGTTAAGAAAGTTCATATTTTCTGAAAGATTGAAATTTTCTTCTTTTTTCTTAGAGAAGAAGACAAAATGGGAAAAATCCCACAAATTTGCTGTTAATAAGAAAGAAGTCACAGAAAGACTGTAAGTCTTCCTTGGACTGACAGTACCAAATGACTACAGAACAAATTTTCTTCTCATTGGTTTTAAAGCCTTTCTGAATGTCTCCAAGATATATTATTTAGTCTGTCTGAGGAATGTAAAGAGAAAAGGAGCTGCTGGGCATATTTAATGAGAAATTTACCCCTTTGCACATAGTTGTTTTCAGGTTACAGTAAAGTTAAAGGAAAAGCATTTGTGGCACAAAGTTGAACATTTTCCACCCTGTAAATTGGGTTTGTAGGTGAGTAATTACATCTGTACACAGAACCTTTTGAAACATTTGACCGATGTCCATTATGAAAAGTTCACACAACCATTTAGCAGGAGATTTGGTATCTGTGTGGCATAACACCAGTTCAAATGCAGTTAGTCTCAGAAGTATTGGAAAAGTCCTCCAGTATGTCAGTTTTACTGGAAGTGAGGTTGGCATGTGCTAATGTGTGTGTCAGAGTACTCTGTATGAGTCGCTGAACTAGATTCAGTCTAGGATGGAAATCTTTTATTGAGGATTTTGGTTTTTATGTGAAAAATACTTGGGCTTGTCTCCCCAAGATAGAATTATGCACATAAAAAAAAGTACTGAGTTCTTTGTTTGGAAAAATGGTGCAGACTTTGTAGGTAGGCTAGACAAGGTACTAGAGTAAAATAAGAATGTATTTATGAATTCCAGTTTAAATTCATACATGAAATTAACAGGGAAGGAAACAAATGCAATAAATGTGGATGTCACAGTCGTGCTAGAGAGCGAAGAGAGACAGAAACTCACCAGCCAACCATGACAATATGAAGAGAAAGTTTATTTTGAACACAGACTTTTATAACACTGATAGTTGCCATTAGCTGATTGGTCTTATGTTAATTTATCTGACTCCACTGGTGGCTTCAGCTTATGTAATTCCAAGGACACTGTCTCTAAACTTAACTATTGTTTACATTTCTTCTTCAGAAACTCACTTATTATCTCTAAAATTTCTCTCTGGCTGTGTGAGCACAGCCACAGGTCCCCCTTTTTGTTTAAAAGAGGAAACTCAAAACAGTCAGAGAGATCCCTAACATACATTACAAAATTCTAAAGATTTAACTAACAATTCTAAAATTTTCTTAACAAGACTTCATTAGTCTGCTTAAAAAATCAGCAGTCTAACTCGTCAGTCCAATTCCATTGAAATGAAGAAAGATGAAATGTTCGTTCCCCACTAGTAGAGGAACCATCTGGTTGGCAATTTGCACCACGGTCAGCATTCAAAGATGGTCTGTTGGCCACATTCTGTCTCTGTTGTCACAAATCAGGATGGACACACTTCGCAGGCATCCAGCATACCTCCGTATCTGTGGAAATACACACATACCCGCGCCCCCAAGCGATGAGCCCATATGGGCCCCTCCACTCATTAGCACCAAGGCCTCGCATCCAGACCCTCGCCCAAGGCATGGGCATCTCTCCCGAAGAATGCAATGACAGAGAATGATTCAAGATAATTGACTTATCTGAATTCTGTGGCACAGTAAAATGACCAATAATATATAAACCTTTTCCAGCTGACTATATGGTGTCTCTCCAGGCATTCCCTTTTTCTATGTGAGGTACCTGGGAAAATTTCTGGAACGCCATGATAACAGCCTTCAATTCAACCAAATGAGCTGAACCCGGCTCATGACCTTCCAGCACCTCTCAACCAGATTCTTTCTTCTACATTACAATTACTTTTCTTGTTTTTTNGGAGCTGTGCTGACATAGGGTCGAACTGTAGCAGTCTGCCCTTCTGCATTTCTGATCAACACAGCCCGTGTACTCTGAAAAGTCTGCGCTTGACCCCCCAACCCTTCCACGGCCAGACCTAGAGAGTCCAAAGGCCACAAGGGAGGCCACACAGAAGAAGAGATGATTGTCACGTCACCCCCGATGTCGATCATGCCTCGAATTCGAATCTGAGGTGGCTGGACACTGGAGAGAGACACGGTACAGGTCACCTGTGGTCGTTCAGCAGAAATGTTCGCAGACCAGAAAGCTTGTGATGATCTCGAGGATCCGAAGCGATCATCTGCACGAGTCTGCTGTACATCCCTAGGGACAGATGACTGAAAAAGCAGAAGTTTAGCAATACATGTTCCTGATGGAACGGTGACAGGCGGGGAGGGGGTAAAAACCAAGNCCTGATGGAACGGTGACAGGCGGGGAGGGTGTAAAAACCAAGGCGAAAATCTGACCCATGTTGTCAGGATCAACGACAGTGGGGAGCACAAAAACACCCAGAGGGGCGGCATGTGACCGTCCCATAAGGAGCAAACCTTGACCACCATAGAGGTCCAAATGCATCCACAGGAACCTTGTACACACCACCAGTCTCCCAGACAGCCGTTACTGTACAGCCAACTCAGCGGGGACGATGTCATTGCTGCCATGACTGGACACACCTGAGTCGGTGTCACATTCTGGGGAAGGA